>JASANA010004867.1:0-13850 GCA_030248095.1 Ptycholaimellus sp. GST1_10
TACTCCCTAGTTCCCTACAATGCCTACTTCCACCGCCACTCAAAATCAGGCTTCATGAGAGCCAGTGAGCAATAGAAGAACATGTCTGGCTCCGGCGGTGACCTGAGCGGGCAGACGCGGCGTCCTGGCCGATTTCTGGCCCTCATCGACGCTGCCTGGCGCCGAGAGCGTCTCCCCGGCGACGATATACTCGTACATTCCTTCCCTCAGCTGGGCATGGAATGGGGCTAAAATGGGGGAGGGTGCAGATGGGCTGGGAGGAGGTGCCCGAGTCGGAGGCGGAGGGTGGCGCCAACCGCGGCGGTCAGCAGAGGGAACCCGCCGCCCGCTGGCATGACCAGGCCCTACATCACCTCGCCGCTCGCACCAACCACCCGGCTCAGCCACATTGATTCTCTTTAGTAGCCTCTTTTTCAGCCTACGGGTTTCAGCCTTGCTTCTCTATAACTCTTCCTTACCAACTGGCAACTGAGTAAATGATTTGAGTCTGCGAATTCTAAATCGACAAAGCTGCTCCAAGAAGGCCTAGTTGTACCGGAAACAGGAAAACGGCTGAAAATAAGGCATAAGGAAAAGAAGGCAGGCAATGGGGGCGGAGCAGAGCAGTGCGGCGAGCAGCAGCTCCTCCTTCAGCCTCCTGAAAAGCATGGGCGTCTCCAAGGACAGCCCCGGCGGCATCGTCGTCGTCCGCGACGCCGGCCCCGAGCCCAAAGACCCCGCCAAGGAACCTGACTACCTACAGCTTCAGGTTGCACCTAGGCCAAAGCTCTGCTGCCATCAGTCTATCCTCCCGGGGCTGCAGGAGATTCCGCACTTCTTCCCGGTGCTGCGCGGCCAGCTGGGCATCGCGGGCGTGAAAGACCCGGTAGATGTGCTCAGCAAGCTGGAGCCTGGCCCCACCTTGGACCTGGCCCGTCGTCTCAGTCTACACTTTGCTGCTACTGCGGAGGCCGTGGCGGCAGAGCAGGCCAGCCTCATCACTAGGATACGAGAGGTTATTCACTCCTTCATCACATTTCATTCATCTTTTTGTTTGGGCACAGATGGACTATGCCGTGGCTACGCTGGCGCATCGGTTGAAAGAGCGGGAGCGACAAGCTGGGAAGCATGTTCACTTCCTTCTCGCCCAGTCTGACTTTGTGGAAGTAAGGGGGTTACAGGTGAGCCAGGAACTGACCAAAGCTGCTGAGCTTTCTACCAGCCTGAAGAAGCTCACCGCCTCACTCACTGCCATCGTTCCATTGCTTAAGGTAGCTTCACCCCTCCCTTTAGATTTTCCCTGCATTGGGCTTCCTTTGCAGGCAGCTAACGCAGCATTGCCAGAGGACAGCCGACTGCCGCCTCTAGACTTCGAAGCCGTTCTTCATGAATCTCCTGTCCCACCATCCTCTCCCATCCAACCGGTGGAGGAGCAGGCAGTGGTGGATGCCCTACAGTGATTGCACACATACTTGCCCTCTTGCTGTGATAACACTGGCTTGCTGCCATGCCCAGCCTCTCCTCTGTACATACTTTTTTTCTACCCACAAGTTAACCTTTCACATTCCACATCCAATAAAGGCTCAGTCATGAAATGCTCGGACAAAATGCCTCTGACAGACGCCAGTCAGGCACAAGACGGCTGGCTGCTGGCAGCTCCTTTCTTCCCTGATGAAAGCAAAAAGATGCAAAGGATGAGAGTGAAGCCGCATTGAGATGGAAGCTTCGCTAGTGGGCTCCGGTGCTCGCCTCAGCGAGGTCGGCCCTGTCCATCGAAAGCGGCTGCGAACCTTGGCCAACTTCTGGCTCTCACGCACCGCACACCAGCTCACCACCAACGCTGCTCAGGCAGAGACCCAGGCATTCTCTTCTCTATCCTCGCATCAGCCAACAGCCATTTCCTCTTTGAAGCTGGCAGAGGTGGAGCGGGGCTTGGACCGACTGGAAGAGGCGCTTACCTTGCTGGAGGAAAAGGTGGCAGTGGCCGGTTCATGACCTTAAAATGCTAGGAAAGCCTTTGACCTCAGTTGGACTCTGTGCCTGAGCTGGCCACTGTGAAGCCGGCTGAAGAACCTGCAGTGGGGGAGCAGGAGAAACCCGCAGACACCGCCCTCGCTCCTCCAGAGATCAAAGCCTCCCCAGCTAGCCCACCACTGCCACCCGTATTTTCATTAAACTTTACCCTCGGATATTGGCCCCGGAGACTTAGGTTGCCAGAAAGCCGAGGAGAAGACGGAGGAGAGTGTGTCGGGGGTGTCGGAAGGAGCTTCGGGAGGAGTGCCGGCGCGGAGTCACCCGGCCTACGCCCGCTTCTTCAAGATGCTCAGTCTTGTACGCCCTCTCCTCACCGGCCCTCCAGACCAGAAGCACTGGCATGGACTGCAGGGGGTGCCGCAGGCAGCCGTGGAGCAGAAGATGCGACTGGAGGGTGTGGACGCGGCATTGCTTGCGTTCTCTCTTTCCCTCCAGCCATCTCCTACCCAATCGAAGCTGTTTGCAGAAAGCCGGACGAGCTGGTGCCCTGTGCAGAGGAGGATGGGGACGGAGAAGACTCGGAACTTGGCTCTCCGGCCAGCTCAGAGTGCTCTGATTAAAACTTGCCCCCTGGCCCCCATAAAACCTGTCCAAGTGCCAGTCTATTCACCTATAAGCCTTCTTATGCCACTCCTTTCACGCATCTTTGCACACAAGCAAAGTGACAGGCGTCGCCCGTCATTTGAGCCCGGCATTTAGCGCTCTTTTACCTCCGCACAGCCTTGGGGGGAGGGAGCGGGTGGAGGCAGGGGAGAAGGTTGCGGAATGTGAGGCTGAAGGTGGGCATTCCGTTGCAGGTCGGGGCGGAGGCAAGTTAATTGGAGGGAGGGAGGAGGGAGAGGAGGAGGAGGTGGGAGGAGGAGCTGCGGCGGACTTGAAGGGCCTCCTCTGCTCGGAGGCGGCGATTAGTGGAGAGGCGATTGCGCGTCGCGTGAGCCCCCGCCTCTCCTCACCTCCTCCTCCTCCCCTCCTCCTCCTCCTCCCCTCCTCCCCTCCTTCACGGGCCAATCTTCGATCCGCCCCCCACCGACCATCACTCGCCCTTCCCCAAAAGCTTCAAGGGGCCCAGTGTCTGTGCTTTTTCAACCCCCGCTTGGCCTAAAAGGTGTGTGCCAGCTTTGGGGCGCGGAGGATCCCCGCGGATTTAGCGCTTGCTTTGCCAGGGGGGAGATTGAGGTTGCCCGATCAAGCCCAGTCCCATGTAGAGCCAGTTTTTGTCCCCCGTCTTGTGCATTAGGGCAGGGCTGATGGCGGATGTGCTAAGGAGGGCGATGCATTAGAGCGGGGCATATTTCCGCCTGCCCGGAAGGTAAGCTGCTTAGGGGAGACGCGGAGAGGAGTGAGAAGGAGGCAGCCAGGCTCTTCTTCTCCCTCTTCTCCCTCCTCTCTGCATTCATATATAGCTCCCGCTCCCTCAACTGCCTCTCGCCCATGCATCAGGCGCTGGGATTTATGGCCAGTTGGTGGGATGCGGCAGGCGACCACCCAAACGGGGGGAGAGGCTCTATTGGAGGGGGTGGGAGAGGGAGGAGGGGGGAGGGGGCAATGTGACGTTGGCCGCGTCCCGGGGGTGTGCCTGAGGGAGACTGATCCCGGCCTAGGCGAGCAGGCCAGTTGTCAGGCCATTTCCCCAGTCCCCACTCGCCTCCTAACTCGCCTCTCTAGCCTTCCCCAGCCTCTCCCCCCACCCAACCTGCCCCAAGTCTGTCTGGGAAGTCGGTCGGGTCCTATTGGGACCAAAAGCCTTCTGGCGGGAGGAGAGCGGAGAGAAGGAGACTGGATTTTCCGGTGGAAATTGAGAAATGAGCGGGGCAGAGGGAGATATCTGGGGGACCAAATGGGGCCCATCCAAAGACGGGCCAATGACTCGAAAGGGCCCGCGACTAACCGGGGGCGCCAAAGAGGAGGCTGGGGGGCTTCGAAATGGCATTGCGCTGGAACCTCATTTCCCCGCCCTTTGGTCTTCGTCCGCGCGGCCGGAAGTCAATTGCCCAGACGGTCTCTAACCCGCTTTGACGCCTTCATGCTTTTCTCTTTTCGCCCTACCGTCACACCTTTTCGCCATCCACTTTCTTAACCCTTCCCTTCCTTCTCTCTCCCATCACTGGATCGGGAGGGGAGAGGGAGGGAGGTGGAAGTTGGTAGGGGAACGGGGACGCACCAGTGGCCTGGATTATTGCCAGTTCTCTTTCCGTTTCCATTGCCTCATGCTTTCAAAGCTAGACCTGAAAGCAATTCCAGGATATTTGGGCGCATTCTTAGTGGAAAAAGTCCATTCGCTAAATTGCCTCCTCTGAGACTATTCGATTAATCGTACCCTGGTTAGGTTTTTTGGTGCTTGTTTTTTTTCCTGGACACGACGTAATTAGGCCGCGGCACATTCGCACGAAGGGAAGGAGGGAAGGAAACGTGGGCCTGAAGTTTTAGCTGCCGCTTGAATAGGCTCATTGAAAGGACGAAGGAAAAGCAGGCAGGGCTGAGGTGGAGGGGTGTGGGTGTGGGGGTGTAGGAGTTGGGGGTGTGTGAGGTGAGAGAGGCAAGAGCTTTCCCCTTCGCTTCCTCACCTTCCATCCATCCTTCCCAATCCGTCTTGCTCAGAGGGCTGGAGAGCAAGGGTGGGTGGGGCTGGGAGAGCTGTGGAGCTGTAGCAAAGGCCTTGTCCACTCCTATTAGAGTTCCCTTCGTCAGCTTCAGCCCCTCCGGCTCCCGCTCTTCGCAGCCTGAGAAAGAGGGCGCGTCTTTTTTATGAGAGCTCTTTAATCGCGGCGGCCTGGGAATGGGAGGGTTGCAGGAAGTGGAGGTGGAAGGAGCCAGGAGGAGGGATGGTCACTTTCGTCGCTCTCACCAACATCCTCACCATGCTCGTGAGTCCCTCCCTACTTTCACCCATTCTCAAGGACGCTGAAATATCTGGCCCTATGCTGACCCCATAGCTGTTCTTCTCTTGCTGTCTAGGCAGCCATGATCGATGTTGCACCTCAATCCTAACCTGCACCTAGTCACAGATTCACCTTACATTGCCTTACTGCGGCCAGCACCTCTTAGCATCATTACCAGCCAAATCAAAGTCCAAACTGATCTTTCTGTATTGTGAAGAATATGTGTAGCTAGTATAGAGGAGGGGTGTGTAGGGTTTGGGAGGAGAGTGAGTGGTAAGGGGTGGTTGAAGGCGTTGCTGGTAGCGCAGAGGTGCTGGGTGGCCCTGGGCGTGGAGCTCATCGACGAGTCCGTCCTCCGCCTCTTCAACGAAAGCCTCGGCGTGAGCATTCCCCCCAATCACTGCATGCTCAGTCAGTCCGTCTCATTCCCCCATCATCACTAGACATCATCCCCTTCATCCTAAGCTCCTGTCCGCCTTTCATGGCTAGTTATTTTGCCCACTTTCATTTCATAGGCCTCAATTATCGTCTATTAGATTTATTAGTTTTTTTCCTAAGGGGAAAATTTGTGCAATAACAATAATTGGTTAAAGGCGCAGTAAAAATGAAAGGGAATATGGGCTGAGTGACGTGGACAGTGGGGTGATGAAGGGAGAATGGTGTTTGAGGCGTTGGGGGCGGGACGCGAGCGCTGCAACCGAAACAACTTCAGCATCGGCAAAGTTAGTTTTCACCCATTTTCTCATCTAAACATTTGTCCGTCAAACGGTTGCCACTGGGTTTACGCTAATCCAATGATTGATAATATTTAAAAAAATAAAAATAGCGTTTTTTTTAGCGAAAACAGTTTTAGCTTAGAAACATTTAAAAAAAAAGAAAAATATTGAAATAATTGTTGGTAATCTAATGCATTTTGTTCAAATTGCAAAAAAGGTGAGTCAATCCACATATCGCCTCATAAATATAAAGTTTCTAATTTGAATCTCTCATTCTTCAAAAAACACATAAGCCTGAAATGCAGCTAATTACCCTAATAAAAATTCTGAAAAAAAATCAAAAACTTCTGCGTGGAAAGAAAAACTAACTTATAGGCTAAAATTATACTCTGGCACTCGGTCAAAGTTCGCTGAGCAAACTAATGATTCTCCCAGAGTAGGAGGCGAGGAGGGATGTTGAAATCTAATGTTGGCGCAATTCGGTGGCTGAATTGGAGTGGGTAAGCAGAGGCAGTGTGAAAGCGTTGAGGCTTGGTGGGCGATTGATTCCACCTGTGGCGTCCTGGCGATGGTTGCCCATTTCGTACGCCCACCCAATCGCTTCCACTCACTCCTCACACCCTCCTGCTTCTCAACCTCTCACACGCCAGGCACATCTTTCAGGTCGTCGACTACGTCATGAGGGGCTACGACCAGCATCTTCTGCCCAACCCCGACGGTGTCAATGTCACTATCGAGCTCCATGTGCAGGTCTGTAACACTTATGCATCTTTGCTACTATGCTTATCGCTCTCAATATCGGCTACTCACGGGGTTCTCTGTGTTTCAATGTTTGTGCTTAGAAAATTGAAACAATGAATGCATTCAGGAAATCGGGACTCTGTCGGAGTTGACCTCCGATTTCGAGGTGGACATAATGTATTCTGAAATTTGGATTGATCCCAGGTTTGGTTCATATGCAATCGATTGGAAGATTGATTGTGATTTGGCTTTGTCACAGATTGAGCTACGCCAACTTATCACTCTGCGCCACAAACATCACGCTTCGAAGCTCCTTTCGGCAACAAATTTGGACACCTCTTACAGTTGTCATCAACAGCAAGAGCTCTGGTAATCCGCATTTATTCCGCTTCCAATCATTTTCCGACCATGAGTGCGCGCAGAAATCCACAAAAGCCCCAGTGAAAACACATTCATCATCCTGTACGACAACGGCATGATATGGGCCAACTATCGTATGAAGGTATCGATTGAATTTTTTGGCACCACTCTGGCAACTCTAAACTGACTAAGGTGCGAGCGCCGTGTCGCATGAACCTGATCATGTTCCCGTTCGACTCCCAGCAGTGCACGCTCATCTTCGAGTCCTACTCATTCAACAACGAGCAGGTGCGCCTCATGTGGCACGACCACCCCATCACCATGATGGGACCCATGGAGCTGCCCGACTTCACGTCTCTCATTCCTCCTCCTCCCCCTCCAGTCTTCCCTCAGCCATCCCTGTGCAGACTTCGGACCTGGAAGACGGGGGCCATGAGTCTGCAGTACCCGAACGGGCAGTGGGACCGCCTCAACATCAGCTTCTCCTTCACCCGCCGCAGCGGCTACTACCTATTTCAGGCCTACTTCCCTACCTTACTCACCGTCCTCAGGCAACCTATCTCAAACCCTCTGCACACTACTCTACCAACCCCAACCCACTGAACCCCTGCAGCTCTTTCATTGGATTCCTGTTGGATGCTCGCTCGGTGAGTGCTCGAATCACTCTCGGCGTCAGCTCCCTTCTCGCCAGTACTTCACCTCTCACCTTCCTTCTATCTCCTGCTCAATATATTTCCTTTTCAGTCAGCTTCCAGTTTGGTACGGTCCTGCGTCATCTTCCCCGCGTCTCCTACATCAAGTCCCTTTCTCCACTCAGCCATCCTGCATATCATCAGCTCTCATTTGCTCAGGTGCCTGGACGTGTGGATGATAGCCTGCGTGATCTTCATATTCGGCACCATCGTCGAACTAGGCGTCATCTGCCAAATCGGACGCTTTGAGAAGGTCCTGTCCTCCACTTGCCATAGAAGCAAAAGGCCTAGTGGGCTTGAGTGCCTTTCTCCCCCTTCCTGCATCCTACGAGCCAAGCAAGGCCTGTGCTAGCGCATAGGAAGGAATTCAGGAGGCAGAGCTGTCCACCAAGTGCCTCATCAAATGGCTGGAGTCCGTACGCCAGCGACGCGGTGCTGTAGACCCTCAGGCTGGCCTCGCCAACGGCGGCCCTATCACACCACAAGTTGGTCCTATCCTCCTACTCACCTCCTTCCCAACCTTCTCTGTGGTGCCTCTCTCCCTTTTACGTCCTTGGACTCTGAAGCCCCGCCCCCCATTGTTCGTCCCCGCGTCCTGAGAATGAAAGGTCCATCGTCCCAATCAGGTCTTCTCCAGCGTCCTCCAATCGGTGAGCCCCTCGCCTCACCTGCGCATGCTCACTAAAGCCTCACTCACCTTGCCTCTTAGGCTGATCCCCAAATGTCATACCAGCACGTTTGATTGTTAGAATTGATCAATTATGCTCGGAATTGCTCAGCAATCAAACCTGGGGGTGGCAAAATTATCGATTTTTGGTTTTATTCAAAAAAAGCCTGGGTAATAAAGCACGAATATAACTCTGTCGACTTATTTGGAATGAATTAGACCCTTTAGCCGAAGATAGCTTCTTCCAAGGGTTGACAGTGTAGAAGCAGATTAGCCTGTCTAGACTACATTTTCAGTTTGCTACAAGCTGAATTCTTGAAATAGTTTGAAGCTAGAAAGAACAGAAAAGGTTCTATTTTGCAGAGATCAATACAGGAGACTCGGCTGAGCGACAGCACGGCCGTTTTCCAACGATCTCTGCCTCCCATCTCCCACAACCGTCCCAGGTTCCCCTTCTACGCTCTTCTATTCAGCCACCCTACTACACAACCTTGATTGGACCTCAGCATAAGCAGAGGCCCCGATACTACGGACGGGGACGGGACGCCGCCGTCAGAGGACAGCACACTCCTTTCCCCCAAGGACTCCAAAGTCCTCACCCCGCCCCCTGTCTCCATCGACACCAATGGACAGATCACGTTCCATCCCCCTATTTTTATTCCAGTTCCTCAACCAACCTCAACTCCACTCCTCCCCAGGTCCAAGGCCCTGATGAAGCTGCGCTATCGGGAGAAAGCGCGCAAGGCCAGTCGCACCGGCGCCGTCCCCGTGGGCCAGGCCAAGGGCATCGGGCACAAGTGCTACGCCCAGGTTCATCCTTCCCTTCATCCTCCCTCCCCTCCCTCCCAGGAGCTCTGGGGGCAGAATCGACGCGTAGACTGCCTATCCCGGGGTCTGCAGTCAGCACCTAGCCTTAGCTTCGCAATTCCCCAGCCCCCCATATATTCCAGTCCAGCCCATGCTCAGAGAGTCCAGACAGCGTCCTCAATGGGAAAGCATATCGTCCCTGTGCCCTCCTCATATTATACCTACCATGCCGTATGCGAAGAGGCCAGGCCTAGTGCCAGAGGGACGTCTCTAGAGGCTGCCTGATTCTAGAAAAGCAGCCTGCGACAAAGGACCAAGGCCGCCTTCGCTCAGGGAAGTTCCGCTCCACAATCACTCCCTCACCTCACCCGCACAACCACTCCCTTCCTTTGCCTCGCCCAGGGCACACACATACTATGCATGCCTCCATCCAGCACGCAGTACCTACAGGAGTGCCGTGTTTCCACCAGCGCACATTCATTTGCCTTCATTGCCTTCTTTGGCGGAGGAATCGGTTGGATGATGCGAATGAATGGGAAAAGGAGAATAAGGAGAGGGCTGGAGGGAAGGGAGTGTAGAAAGGTTTCAGATGTGCCGTCGATTCAATGTGACGGCGGCGGGGCTGGACTCAGCGGCGGTGTTCGGGTTCCCGGCGGCCTTCGCCATCTTCAACGCCACCTACTGGACCTACTACATGAGCCAGCTGCCCAAGATCGGCGAAGACATAATTGTCTAGCCGCTTTGCTCACTTGGCCTCCTCTCTGCTTCCTCCTGCTGCCGGAAGAAGCTTTCAATGCCTCGCCTCAGCTCTCTACCAACCTTGATCTGCTCACGCCTAGTGCAGACTAGATGCCATGCCCCTGTGGCTGCTCGCTCTGCATACAGTTCACACGCTCTTCCTTTTGCGCCATTCCCAGAATGATATGCGCTCTGACAAACTGTCTCTGGACGCGGAGTAAACTTTGAAAGTGATCATTTTGACGATTTTCATCAATTATCAGTTTTGGTTTGCCTACGGGTGTTTTAATGCATTGTTCATGCCATAAAGACAAGAGTTCTCAAGACACCAGCAATTCGTAGTACATAAATTTGAACGGATAATCCAATATATCGATCATCTTTAAATATGGTCGCAACAGGACACTAATTATTCAATATTAAGATGTTTGTGTAGAACATTTCAAAAGTGATGTAACTTTCGTTGTTCTAGTCATTCTTTCTCTAGATCTAGTTTTTTAGTCGGTTTTTTTTCAGGAAAAAATCGACTAACGGTGAAAGAAACAACGTTTAGGAAGAAATTGAGGTTAAGCAGACGAGTCATAACGTGCTGTGAAGGCAAGAAATTCTGCGGAACAAAAAACATACCTCTAAGGGCTATATCGCTTTTATGCTAAACGTGTCCTATTTTGTTTATAGCAATATTGCCGCAAAATTAGCATACCAACCACAGAAATATCGAAAAAAAACCAAGACCATAGACCAATGGTCATAATGGCTGCGATTCAGACGCTGTTAGAATAGCAATCTAAAGGCACAAAAGAGGAGTGCTTGTATAAAGGCAAGGAGAGCTGGTAGGGTTCTTGGACAAGAGGAGGGCAGAGTGCGAGGGTGGCTGCAGAGCAGAGATGCTGAAGACGTGGTTGGGGCTGCTGCTTCTGGCGCTGTGGCTGGGTAGCGGGGAAGCTTGTGCCCCCCAAGGCATAGCTAGAGCCGACTTCCATAAGTCCGTGGCCTACCAGACCAACCCAGCTGATTTGGTCACCGTCACCGATGGGATCCTGAAATGCGTTGGGTTTTCAACGCGATACCTTTTTTAGCAACATATATATCTGGTACCATCGGCAAGCCAAATGTGGGTCTCTTTTCTCCAAAAATTGAAATTGCCCCGAGTAAAAAGTCAAAGAAATACAATTACTACGGCCACTCTGCTCCCTCGCGCCAGCTCAATGGCAAAAAGCTTCAACAGCAAAGCAATTCTATTTTTCAGATACTGGACGTCGTGAAGTCCAACCCAAAGTTTCAGAGCGGAAATGACCCAAAGATCGCGAATGCTTAGTTTGAACTGTTTGTTGCAGAGCCTTCATTAACTTAGCTGAAATGTTTGTTTAGTCGTAAATGTGACGGGCTGGTGGTAGACATCGAATTTCCCAGCGGCCTTGAACCCGTCACGGAGGCCGAGATCAACACCATCTTCCAACAAGCGTTCGACCCGACCAAACTCCTCACCTACGAAATATTCACTGCTTCTAGTTTGATTCTCGCATCTTTCGTCATCTCAACCATACTATTGCCCTCTCAACCATTTCAAAAACTATTGCCCTTAAAAAGTATAATTGTACTCTAAACCTGGGCCGGGGCCCACGGGGGATACATTCCAGCCAAGTTGGTTGGTTGGTCAGGTAGGCCTTGAAAACGTTGGTTGGTTGGGTTGGGACCAGGGGGTCGCGGGGTGGGGGTCCTAGGAACAAAGTTGGTTGGGTTCTTCGGGGGGCAAAGGTGTGGGGACATGTATAATCTCAACACCATAACGGCATAAATGCATGGAAAATTTTCTTGTCTCAATAACCGAGCAATATTGCTAGCAGATTTCATAAGATCGCATAAATCTAAAAATGCGTTTAGCAGCGTTTGCTATAGGAAAAATCAGATTGTGTGGCTGCGTGCAGATCCTTTTCGCCAGCCAGTGCTGACCAACTGTTCCCCGGGAGCAGTGACTGTGAATGGCCCTCCTCCGGACGTTTGCATGACTATGAACGCCACCGCCACCACCACTACTTCGCCCTAGCAACGGAGATCAGCTACTCAATTACTCCTTGCAAATATCCAGGATGCTTAGCGAGCCTGCTTCTTTTCCGACAAATGATCCCGCATTGCCTCTTTTGAAAACCGTAATGAAACAAAGCACGAAAATTAAAATTGAAAATTCCAAAATTAAAATTGCCGGAGCAAAAAGGTAAAAAATAAGCCTACCATTAGTGGAATTTGCCGTGGAGCATCATTTATTGAACAGCCAATAAATGCGATGTTGGGACGCGAATAAATAGGAAGGAAGACCCAAACTTCGAAAAGTGAACTGATTTTCAAAAACTACGATTTTGATATTGCTTTATCGCATCAAAACTCAGAATTTTTGTGCCTTATGAACTCAGATAGACCGCCTATTTCTATATTACAATAATATTCAAGCATTGGCAGATGCTCGTTACCGATGAAACCCAAACCAATGCATATCAAAAGGCTTGGCCAAACACAAAAACTAACATTATGTTGATCAGTTTCTACGTTTGTCTTTATTGCCGAGACCCGGAAATAGGATAAATTATCAAAAAATAAAAAAGTTAACATCATGTTTCTACGCTGAGTTTATATCTGAATGAAATAATGCCTCTTATTTTAGTAGTGCACCTATATATACTCTAGACTCTAGAGGATTAAATGAGGTTTATTTTGAAAAAAATGCTCAACGCAAAAATATAAAAAGTACTCCCTTTTGCTGGTCTTCCTCTTTACTGTAGAGACTTGAGGCCTTGTTTGAAATGTCCTTGAGTAGCGGTATGGCGAGGTGGGATCTCAAGTGAAGTGCCTTTGTGGAGAAGGCACAAAGGGTGTTCTGGAGGCAGCTCTTGAGGCCGCCGTTTCTCATTAACTTCGCGCCCTACAAACAGCCTCCTCTCCATTGACGAGCCGGGCGTCTGCGAGGGATTAGGGCCGCCAGGGGTCTCATTCGATTGCCCACAATCGCCTTAGCTCCCGTCCTCACCCTCCCACTCCACCCAACCTGCCCTCCCGCCGCTCCCTACACCCCTCTCAATGCCACTCCTCCAGCCCCCACAAAGCCCCTTCACGCCCCACCGAAACCCCCCGCGTCCAATTGTTGTCGCCCTTTCTCTCCCGCCCTCTCACCTATCACCCAACTCCGATTAGGCCCCAGGGCTTCTCCGAAGGCAAGCAGATCAGGGGGAAGGGCCAGTTTGTCGCCGGCGCTCCAAATGACCAGCGGAGGTGGCCAATTGCTAATGATAGGGTTAGTTGCTCAGCCAAGCGGACGCCAGCCTCCTTCCACCTTCTCTCCACACCGCCCCTCCCATGCACGGCAGACAAAATGTTGTTGCCTCCCAGCCTTTGTCTCTGCTGGGCGGATGTAAATTTACGCCTTTACGAGCGCCAAATGAGCCTGGCCTGTCCTGGCCAACTTTCTCGCCTCAGGGCCAGAAGCGCCCCCGGGGGAGGGGTGTGGGAGGGGTGAATTGAGGTCCTCCTGGTCCCAGGGCCCCGCTAAAACTGTCCCCACCCACTACCCCAAGGTTCTTTCCAGGTCAAGCGGAATGTGAAGTCATAAATTTCCATGCAATCACACCCCCCTGCCTACCCTTAGACCCCTGCCTGAGGCAGCCACGCTTATTTGTCCCCTGCCCAAGGGGTTGTAAAGGCAGTTGGACTGTGCCTTGTACACTGTGCGCATTATCTACTCTAGTGCTGACTGCACACTGCTATCAGATGGCTGGAGTGAGTGAGTGGAAGGGGAGTGGAAGAGGAGTGGAGGAAAAACACTTGCAATCTGTCTCCACTTGACCAGGGCGCTGCGGTGCTTGATTTAAAGCGCAAGCCGACGCATGCGATGCACAGACACACCCGCCCCGCAAACATTGTTTGAGGCCTGCTTATCACTTTGGCAAATACGCCTCCGCAAAACACCGCCTCCCGTCTCCTCTCCACTGCAATATGCCGCCTTCTTTTCCTGCCCCACTTCAATCCCCAGCAGAAATCATTCTGTTCAATGGCCGTGAACTGGGCAGGATCTTTGGCCAAGATTCGCGGCCATTTCTTCCGCCCCATTCGATCCAGTGTCTGGGCAGTGATAAATGTAAAAAAGAGGTCCTTTGCGACGTATCGGCGTTTAGATGAAATGATCCTCTGCCCTTCTTGCGTGGAGGGAGAGAGAAGGAGAGGGAAGGAAGGGTAGGGAAGGGAGGGG
>JASANA010004868.1:0-20669 GCA_030248095.1 Ptycholaimellus sp. GST1_10
CAGGAAGATGAAGATGGAGAAAAATTTGTGCAGGTAAGATCGGTGGGATGGGCGGCAATGGAAATGAAGGGAGCATTTGGAGTAGCACTTGAATTTCCTTGCCTCCCTCAGCCAGTCAAAGGAATGTTGATGAGAGGAGAGGAAGTTGGGAGTGAATGGGAAGGAAGAATCTGGGTGGAGGCTAGCTCACTCATTCCCTTACACCAGAAACTCCTGTCAGAAAGTGCAGGACACGCACTTTGACATGTATCTGAAGCATTCTCCAGAACTAGAAAGCCCATACTTAGAATACCAGACATGCTATGCTGGTGCTTTACTTCAGGGCAATTCGACAACTTCACGCATCTTGAGAAGGTGGTGTGGGCATGAATAGGGAAGGGAGAGGATGTACACCAGAGGCAGGACCATTGCCATCCTGCCTCCACCTGCAAGGTACCTCACTCACAATGGACCAGGAGAATGTAGTGAAAGTGATGGCTTTGTGTGGGATGGAAGGGAAGCCGCAAAATTCGCTAGTGCTTGTGCCTGGAGTGCCCAGGGCAAGTAAAACGGCCACCACACTATTAGGAGCGTGCAATTATATTCTGTTCTGAACTTTGAAGCTCAAAGCAGAAAGTAAGGGGTGTAAGATATTATTCATAGCCCAAACCAACTTTGCGGCTAGTGGAGCATATGTAACATTGATGAAGATTCTTCAAGGACTCCGTCATTCCCAAAATGCATAGTCAGCAAATTGGGGCCAGAACACTCCCGGACTACTTTTTGGGACTGCCCAAAATTTTCTTTTCCAAAATTTTTTTGGAGGCTTATCTTGGCCGTAGCGACCGATAGGGAGCTACTACGGCTACCACCATAAGTCGTGTGCAACCAAGGACTGACAATAGTACCAGGAGTAGGGTGTAGCCAGCGCAAGAACTTCAGAAAAACCCCCGGGAGTGTTCTGAACTTTTGGAAATGTCCGGGAGTGTCCTGGAGGGAGCAAATTGCATCAGGCCCATGAGGATTTGCAGTCAATTGCACAGCGAGGCTACCGATTTTGTGGCCTGGAAAGTGCCAACTGCACATTTGCTGATGCAGCAGGTGGAGCAATGCATTAGGCAGGCTTTTCCAAGTGACCATGACTTAGAAAACTTGGCAAGGCTAGTATGTGAACAAGCCAACCTTATGTTTTTCACCTGGATGATTCCCGCATATAAGGAATTCGTTCAGCTAGTAGGTGAAATTATAGAATGTGAAACAAGGCTAGAAGTTTGCAGCAGGATGTGAGGAAGGTAGGCAAAGTAGCTGGAACCAGCTACCACTGATTAGGACATCCTTGCAGCGGTTGTGCTGACAAAGACTGGCGCTATTTGTTAACTTTTTAAATCCCAACTTAGTTTTCACCACCCTAGATTCCAGCAAGTTTTATTTCTTGGAAAGAATGGGGTTCCGTCCCACATTGTTGATTATGGACAAAGCCAGTTTGGTTCAGAGAGATTTGGCCATGTGGCAGATAGGGCAAACTGGAGATAAGCTGCAGGCCGTTGTGATCACAGGGGATGAGAGGCAGTTGCCTCCACATGTACAGGTTTGAGGACAAATTGGCCAACTGGCCTCAGTGAGCATTTTGGAGGCATTGCTTTATACGGGTAATCCCCGTACACCACTCGTTATCTTGCCACTCACCATTTCCTTTCGGTTAATGCCCAATGCGGCTGAACTAATTTTGCCTTTCTATCATAAAGACAAGCCAAAGGCATTTTATGCCTTAGAACATACAAGTAGTGCGTTAGATTACTTCCCATTTTTACATTTGAATCATTGGACTATTTTCCTCCACATAGAAGGCCCAGAGGAGTTTGGGATGAGTCGGTATAATAGACAAGAAGCAGAATTGACTGTCAAGGTTGTTTGGTGTCTTTTGCAGACAGCTACCTCATCGCAGATTTTAGTACTCACTTACTACACTGCCCAACAAAACTTAATCCAGCTCCTATTGAGGGCAATTGGCTGTGATGTGCCAGTCCGAACGGTTGATTCGGCAATAGGGCTGGAATCACCTTTCGTGGTAGTGTTGCTAACCAGGTCTCAGCCGACAGGCCAGGAGCAGTCATAGCAGTCATAGCAGTCATAGTGTCGTCATAGGCTTCGCAGGATCCTTGCATTGAGCAGTCATAGCTTTTAGCAGAGCATCAAAAGGACTAATCATCATCGGAAATTTCTATACTTTTCTTTCAGCTTTTTGTCTGCAGGCCCAACAAGGCAAAATAGGAGCCTCACAAGCATATAGTTGCTTTTTGTCTTTGCTAAATGGAGGCTGAGTAGTTGAGCACTTCTCCACAATATTAGATGAGAACCCTGCTCCATATTCAGCTGGCCACCTAGATCTCAGGCAGATGCCAGCACGTATTTTGCCTCCACTCGGCCCACTGTCGCCCACTGGTTTAGTTTTAGGACGCATATTTCAGCAACAACAGGTTTCTACGATGCTCCGCATGGAGTCGCTACCAGAACCACAGGAAAATAGTGAAAGCTCAATCTGTCCAAGGTTAGATTAGTGATAGGTGAGCCACTTTGGCAGCTTTGGCCACTGCAGTCCCAGCCACCAGTATCCGCTCCGCTGCCGGAGCTGTCAGCACCTGACAATTCAGAGCCATCAGCCAACAGCGAATCAACCATGGAGGTTACCGATATTGGGCAGGCATTTTTGCTTTAGCAGATGTCAACAAAAATTGCAAAAATTTCCAAATTTACAAGTAGCAGTTTTGAAATTCAGCCCCGTGACCTCGGCCCGACAAAAGGGGAAGATGTTGTGAAGCGAAACATCAATCTCAAACCTTAGAAATTCCGGGCAGATGGCGAGGCCATCGGTGATGTGCGCGATGACCAGTCTAGCTCCAGCACCTGCGAAATCTCCCCCCCTCGCCATTTTGCCCCCCTCTCTTGTAATTGATCATTCCCACTGATAAGGAATCCAAAGTGCATCATCAACAATCTGAGTAGCATTGCATACTTCACTACCCATGACTTTCATGTTCCATATCTCTATTTCCAATAGGTTTGCTGACCTGCTAGTGCCTTGACCATTGTCCTCCACAGCTGTCCAACCCCAGAGGCATGCACTGCTCCCTTCCTCCACCAGATCAGAGCTGCAATTGTCCTGGAAACTTGAGGACTTGGCTGCCTGGGTTGAGAGAGAATTATGCTGTTGGAAAGGATGCTATTTTGGTCCTTAAGAAAACCTTTCATTTTAGCCCCAAAGCCAGATGCAGTACTCAAACAAACCCTGGAGGACCCCAATAATATTTGCCCAGGCTTGAAATGCTGAGGCTTGAAACCCAGCCTGATCAGTACAGAGCAGCAGCAGAAGGAGTTTGTACGGCACATATTTTTGTGCTTGGTGATTCCAAAGAGGACGAGAAGAAAAGGACGCCGTTTAGAGATGAGGCAGTGGGAAAGGCTTGAGAGGCCATTGGTAGAGGTATTCATAACAAAGAGCCCCAGGACAGGCTGGGGGGGCAATGGGAAGTCAGCCAGTGTTGTGGCGCGCAGGGCACTGTGCACACTCTGCCTGGAAGGGGGAAGGCATCAAGAGGCCCCTCACACAGTGTAACTGCCCACTTAGACATGCCCCCACAGTGCCCCTCTCAACACCTCCCAATCCAAGGCTGCCCCAAGCTGGGTGCACACATTCAGATGGCCTCATTCACTCACTCCACCTCTACACAGCCCAGCGACGCCTATTTTCCCCTTAGATTTTTCTAGGAACTCACCCTATATTGCCTTCTCTCTTTTATTACATGGCTATTGTAGCTACCAATAGGATGGGTAGACCGGCTCGCAAAGCAAAGGCAGAAGCCCTACGAAAGACACACGCACTAGAACAGTAAGGCTTGGTTGGGAGGAGAGGCTCTGCCCAGTACCCCACCACAGCAACCAGATCCAACTCCAGCTCTCAGCCCCCTCAACAAAGTTTGAGTGCGGGGCGGCTGGACTGAATTGCCAAAGATGCTGAGCAATCAGTGTCTGGTGGTGAGGCCAGTGGACAGAGCAGGAGGGCGGCAGGTGGAATCCTGTCGCTGACTTTGCCATCCAGAGAAGAGGCAGAGGAGAGCTTGCAGAGCCTGCTCAGAGAAGGCCTCCCCTCATTGAGTCCTCAAGGCGGATGGGTTCACTGATTAGACATGGCCAGCCCTTCAGGCGCTGGTCCAAGCGCATACTCGCCATATGGCATAGGGTCCAGGACAGGGGCCAGAGTGTTGCAGAGAGTGCAAGTTCAGGTTCAAGAAGAGATCCAAAAGCACTGGAGCTTTGGCTTCAGATGATGGAGAAGGTGCTGAGCGGCCGAATTTGAGACGCAGATTGCCATCCTCTAGGACAGGAAGAGATTCAGAGAGTGCGGGGACAGAAGATGATGAGCAGTATTTGTCTGCTGTCACTTCCCTGCCCTCAGAAACGGAAGGCGCAGGAGAGGAAGAAGAAGAGAGTTCAGACCCAGAGATAGAGGTGGCCAGGGTCTTGGCTGAGTTGAAGCGGAGGGCAGATGAAGGGGTAGGAAGGAATGTAGGTGATAGGAGGGTTGAGAGTCATGCCGGCAGAGAACTATTAGATGCTGCAGACGCCGAAGGTGGAGCTGATGGGGCAGGGCAGGCTGCGGCCTCCGGAAGCGCCTCACTCACACCAGTCCCAGCCCCGCCAGATTCAAACTCATGCCCAGATCCCTCGCCACCACCAGACACCCCAGCACCTACCGCCCATACCCCCTCCTTTCAAACAGGGCCCAGTGAAGCTCCCAGATTGACTCAGACCTCATCCGCTTTCACCTCCACCCCATTGCCTTTGAGCAGGGCACTATTTGATGGCAGGGCAGGAGGAGATGAGAATGAAGGTAACTTAGATGAAAGCCAAGGGGCCACGGAGTTTGTAGATGCCAGAGAGGGCGACCTACTCTTCCCTGTCTCAGCATTGTCTCCAGTGCCAGAGGGTTCATTGCTGCTCTTTCTTCCCCAACAGCGAACACTGCGCTGTACTGCATGCCTAGAAACCCATCGCCAATAGATTGCCCTACCTTCATGAGTCCAGCTTTTCTTCAAAGCCAGGCCTTTCCGGGTCCAACAGCCCCAGAGCTTTCCTGGCCGATTTTGGCCTCCATCAAGATGATGTAGTGGAGCATTCGCCTAGCAGCGCTTGTGCCACACAGACGCCTTACCTGGCTCTGTACAATCAAATGGCCACCTGTGAGCTTGAGGCCCCTCAGATGCGGTTGAGCTTCCTGCAACAGCCAGTAGAGGGAGGTTAAGCAGAGATGGAGTTGGTGGTGAGTGAAGAGGAAGAGGGAAGTGAGAGATTGGCTGATTTCATGGCAGCAGAGTTTTTGCAAAGTAAGAGGGAATGGGAGGAGGAAAGACAGAGAAATGCTGAGCGAACGGAGGCAAGGCATAGAGAGAGAATGGAGGAGATGAGAAGAATCGAGCGACAGCACCTCTTAGACCAATTGGGTGCCCAGGAGTGGAGTGCAGCGCTTAACGCTCCTCCCAGAATGCCATTCACCCCAAGATCCTCTTTCATACCACCACTGGCCTTCCCTACCATCCCACAAACCCCTTTTCATGCACCGCGTCCCTCGTTTCAGCCTCCCACTAATCATTCCCACTCGCATATTGACCTGGCTGATAGTAATTGTTCCAACCTTTCTAGGCAATCGGAGGAAGAAAGGAAGGAAGCAGGAGTGAGTACTGCAAAGACAGACCCAGCCTCACAGACTACGCCAGGAATCATGGAGGCAACAATGAAGGTGTTCATGGAGGAGATGACCTGGAAGATGGCCGCGATGCAGGCGGACCTGCAGGTGGTGTGGGAGGCACAGACAGCGCACAGTGTGTTGGGCGTAGCCTCCGATGCCGGCATCAGATCCAACCCCACTCACCAAGTGCCCAGTCAGCTCCTTGAAGCCAACCTCAGACCCAACTCAGGCCCTCCTGGTGCAGACCACCAGCAGGGGACGTCCAGTACAGTGCTGACCAACCCGCGGATGGATGGTCTGCCAGAGTCCAACGAAGAGCCCCAAGATCCACCGCACCCCAAAAGAAGATGCGGCGGAGCCGCCGGCAGCGGCAGTGGAGGCGGCGGCGGCAATGACCCCCCAGATGATGAAGGCCGTGGCGGACCAGGTAATGGCTGTGGCGGTGGGAATGGAGATAGGGGGTGAAGAAAAAGACCCTATGAAAGAGATGATGAGAGACCTGCTCAGAGGGGGAGAAGAGTCCATGAGTCCCCATTAAGATGCACCTGTCGCCAGTGCATGTATCCTGAGCGATACCCTACTCCCAACTACAAGCCTTTAGATTTTACCTTGGGAGTGAAGCCTAAGGCCAAATCCCAACTGACAGGGCTAGAAGAGTCAGTGTCCGAGTACTTCGATAGATTCGATAAAGTGGTGGACATTTGTCACATTCTCTGCCCCAGAACCAAGGCCTTGATTGTAGAGTCTAAGCTCCATTCAGAGGCTAAGCGCTATTACACTAGCCTTCCCTCAGACGTGAAAGAGCACTATGACCTCTTGAAAGAGGCCATGCTGGAGCATTTTGACAACCCCAGCTTTAGACGCATCAAACAGAGTGAGAGGTGCTACCCAGTCCAGTCTGGTTTCAATATGCTGGAATTTTGCCTCAATTTGCAATGTTTTTGGTCATTTTGTGACATAAATTACCCTACTCAGATGGCTGCTGCTACAAAAACAGACTCAGATCCATCAAAAATGCTTAAAATTACATAAAATGTGGAAATCTTTGAAACACAAGCTGATGAGTAGAGAAGGGCGGGCAACAAACGACTCTGATTTGGATATGTTCAGCATCAAAATTTACCTACTGGGGCTCAAAATTAGAGCCAATTTCCCAATATACACCCCTAAATCACTGTTTTTGGTATTGAAACATAACTTGGGAGCAGATTATTTCCGCCAAGCTCTGCAATCATGAAAAAATGAGCATGCTGACATCCATATATATATATATAGACCCATGCCCCTTTTTGGGGTGAATCCTTAATACTGCCCCCAGGCCAAGTCCTGGGTGGCAGTTCAAACAAGGTGTTCTCGGCTGTTGCCAAGATGCGCGGCCTCACCTCAAGACAACAACTAGATGAAAATTCATGGCAAAATTCAACCGATCTCAATGAAAAACCATGAATTATACAAGTTCAAATTTTTGAAACATCAAGATTTTCAGTTTTTGACTATAAATCGAGTAATACTAAAAATTTCAAATATTTCTCTCGCCAGCTTCAAGATAATACTATCCCGGACGTAAATACCAAAAATCAGCTAATTTCATTGAAAAACCAAAGACTTGTGCATGTTCAAATTTTTGAAACATCAAGATTTTGGGTTTTTGACAATAAATCGATAAATAACAAATATTCCGAAAATTCCTTTTGCCAGCTTCAAGATGTTACTTTGCCGGACGTACCTGCAAAAATGCAGCAAATTTCATTAAAAAACCAGTGATTTATGATTTTTCGTATTTTGAAATATCAAAAATTGAGTTTTGTGCGAAATTCAAAAAATTACGCCAAGCGCAAAAAATGGTCCCGAGGCACCACCTAGGCGGACCTTCATGCAAAAAATCAGCCAATCTGCCCTGCCCTCCGCGGCAGGCGGCCTGTGGCCGCGCAAAAATAAAAAGGCAAAACTTTCTCAAATGAGACATGGCAAATGTCACTGGGGAAGAAGCAGAGGCAGACAGAAGCAGAAGAAAATGTAAGTCTAGACTTAAGGCTTGAAATTGAGGTGGGCAATTTGGAAATTTTACCAAAAGCTGCATCAATGGGACGAAAACCTGTTGAGAGACAAAACCTAGTAACTAGGAACAAAATTGAAAAGAACTCAAAAGCGTCAAAAGCATAGACCAACAAGATTTTTTAGAAAGCTGCTAAATTTGGGCTGGAACAGTACAGTTTTGGACTGGAGCATAGTGGAGCATAGTACAGTTCAGTAAATACGGATTGTCTAGAAGAGAACAGAATACTGTATCTGAAAGGGTTATATGGCTAATTCTGGAGAACCAGAATGTCTGGTACAGAACAGTAAAGTTTTGGACTGGAGCATAGTACAGTTCAATATATACGGATTATTTAGAAGAAAACGGAAAACTGTATATGCAAGCGTTTCATAGCAAATTCTGGAGAACAGTATAGTTTGGCCAGGAGTACAGTTTCAGAACATATTAAGTGACAAAGAGTACAGTTAGAAAAGAGAAGGGAACACTCCGATGTTAAATAGAGAATGGAACAATAAGCTAAAATATTTCACTTTTCAAATACAGAACAGGAACTCTCAAATAGAGGACTGGCTTGTAGAGTAAGATGTAATGGCTTGTAGGTATGGAGTAGAATGGAATGGCTTGTGGGTAAGGGGTAATTGTGACGTTTCCCAAGCCGGTTTCGTTGACCTTGAACGTCGATGAGGCAGGCGGAAGGGAGGCCGGGATCAGTTGCTCTAATGTGGCTCGCTCTGCCCCGAACTAGTTCCACTCTCCTACCCCCTTGCTGGTGAAGACGAAAGAGATACTTGCTATGTTACTGCTGCATATCACCACAGCATTTGGTAGATCAGAGAGCTGATTAGCTTATCTGTACCTTCGACCGACCACCTCTACAATGCTACTTCAATGCCCAGCACTACTTCCGCCAACTTCCGCTTCCGCAACAACTTCCGGCCTTTGACTTCGACGCCTTTCATCAGCAGCAATCAAGTCAAAAGCCCCAGTCACCGATCTACAGAGACCAGACAGCGAATCAAGCCCAGCCTGCAATGCTGGACTTTGCTTCACTGCTAGGCAGAGCACCCTGCACCGACCACCTCTACAATGCTGCTTCAATGCCCAGCACTACTTCCGCCAACTTCCGCTTCCGCAACAACTTCCGGCATTTGACTTCGCTGCCTTTCATCAGCAGCAATCAATTCAAAAGCCCCAGTCACCGATCTACAGAGACCAGACAGCGAATCGAGCCCAGCCTGCAATGCCGGACTTCGCTTCACTGCTAGGCAGAGCACCCTGCAGCTCCAGAACTTCACTCAGCCAGAGCCGGCCTCGTGAACTTCTAGATGGCAGCAACTGCAACTATGCTGCATGGAATTGAAATTGACTTTCGAGTCTCTTTTCAATGTCCGTTCTTCGACAGCAACATCGCGATGCCGAGTTTCCAGCCACCACGTCATCTTTGACGGCTGCCAGCGTAACTCTGACGTCACACGGCCCACTTGCTACCATAATCTGCTGCGACACAGGGTCTTGAAGCGAACTGAAAAGTTCTCTTCAAAGAGCAACTCCCTTAAATGATTTCATTCTATCCTTGCGGATTTTATGAAATCATTCAATGCCGATGATCGAGACGAGATTCGACTTCGCTGCCAAGCATTGAAAATTAACTAAAAAGTTTCTTTTCATGCTGACATCATCAGCGTTGTCTACAGAATTTCATCATCCTGAAATGGATTTTGAATATTCTCTTCGGCTGCCAGCTACCAGCTTCAATCCATCTATGCTGCTGGACTTTGAAATTGACCACTGTCCAATTTCAAAATTCTTCGCTGCCAGCTCCAGTCTATGTTGGCTCGGACGCGACTTTGCTACTAGGGCATCGAAAACTAACTGCAAAGTTGTTTTCATGCCTGCTACGCAAGCATCGTTGATGACAATTTCATTATCCTGGATGGATTTTGAAATTGCCTGCAGCTACCAGCGAACCGATCGCCTTTGCTGCCAGAGTTCGAAAATTGGCTCCAGTCAGTTTTCAAACTTATGGCCTCTGCTGCAACTCCGCCGGCCAGCCAATGCAAGCTATCCAGCAAAAGCAACGTCTACGCTGCTAGAGTTTTGAGATCGCCCTTGACAGTTCTCAAAACTCCCTGCTGCCCACTGCAACCTTGCCAGCCCGCCTGTTTATGAATCCTCGCGGATTTATAAACTTTCAAGCATCGCTGAAGAAAAGCCCAGCCAGCTTCAGAGTCAATGGTTGTCTTTCGACATCGATTAATTTACGGATCTTTATGATCTCGTGAATTTCGAAAAGCAATGCCGAAAGACAAAAGCCAAAGAAACTCAGGAAAGGCCTATGCTTTTCTACGCAGACGACTACTGGGCCAGGCCCAGCCTAGTGGACTGCCTCCACTGCCGCTTCTACGGCCTCCCAGTCATCTGTAACCACAGCCTGCTCACCTGCGGCTAGAAGGACCTCTTCAAGGATGGCGTCAGCTACGAGCACAATGCCTCCAAGGCCTACTTCCACTGCATCTGCCTCCGCTAATGCACATTGGAAGATTGTGTCAATGACCCGCCTCCCCCTCCTTCTGCCCGCCGTTGAAGATGGCATCAATTCTGGACAAAGTCCGCCGCTTTTGCTACGGCTTCCTGGAGCACCACAACCGCGTCCAGATCTCCAAGGACTGCAACCAGTGCGAGATGCTGGATGGCTTTGACTGTGGCCTCTGCCACTTCCAGCCCAACAGCGCCTACACTGGAATCCTCCAGGACTCCGTTCCGATCGACGCCGACTGCGGCTTGCTGCCTATACTCTGCTCCAGCATCAAGCCGTGCAAGTCCAGCGTATCCGCCTTCTTCGACCTCGGCAACTACATGGACGCCTTCTGCGCCATGAAGCTCTGCCCGTTGGAAGACGCCTCCACCAAGTTCCTCAAAGAGGCCTCAAAACCCCATCCTACCTCCTCTTACATCCCTAGAGGTCAGTGGTGTACAAGGCCTACTGGAACCTGGGCAGCTTCCACAACCACTTCTGCAACTTCATGATTGCGTGCACCGTCATGCAGTTTGCCTACTGGAAGACGTCCTCCGCAGACCTTTAAAGGTCCCCTGCCCCACACCCTCCCCCTTACTCGGCCCAGCAGTAAGAGGTCAGTGGTGTACAAGGCCAACGGGAACATGGACGGCTTCCTGACTGGCTTCTGCCAGCCTGCCGGCGACTGGGCCAACTTCAGTCCCATCGCTGCCTCCAAGACTTTGCACTATCTGCGAAGATATGCAAATTCTTTCAACGCTTCTTTTGACAGATCCAAAATAGGTGAAAGAGACGCTAAACTTAAAGTTTGCGTAACTCAAATGGGCCTATTTTGGAGTGGCTTCTGGAAGCAAGGCCGCGCTCGCCACCTCAACTCCGCCTACTCTCTGCCTGGCCACGAAGGCCTCTTCTGGACTGGCCTACTGAGAGCAGCTTCCTCGGTACTCAGCTCAATACGGCGAAGAGTTCAAGAAATCACGCAGACATGACTTCAGCAATTGCTCACAGTCATCCTGAGCTGCAACGATTTCTACCTCTGTCAACCCGAGCAAATTTGACATTGTCATCCCGAGCTGCGTCATCTCTGCGCATCTCTCACAATGACAATTTGCTCAGCATCAACCCAAGCTGCGGAAAATCATTGCAGCCAAAACAGAGAGAGACCAGCCCCTGTCATCCCGAGCTGCATCAATCTTCGCCGCCATAAACCTGAGCAAATCGGCCTGTCATCCCAAGCTGTGTAACTTCTTTGTAACTCCCACAGTGACAATTTGCTCTGAGTCATCCCAAGCTGAATTGACCTTTGACACTGTCAACCCGAGCAAATCATCTACTGTCATCCCCAGCTGCGTCAGTCTTTTCGCAGCCACAACAGAGACGATTTGCTCAGTGTCATCCCGAGCTGCAGAAAGTTGAACTGACTGTCATCCCGAGCTGTGTAACTTCCGCGCACCTCTCAGAATAGCCTGAAACAACGTCGCCAGAAGCGAACCGAAAGTACTACTTTTGGCAAATTGACAGCCTCTGGCCTCCCTTCGATGCCTCAAAGAGCCGCCTCCAAAGGCTCTCCGCAATCCTCCAAGCAGCCCAGCTCCAACAAGAAGCTCTTGCCCCGCTTCTTCTACATGGCCGCCTTCAACAACGTCCGCGTCCCCTACACCTCTCTACCCCCCTCCAACCTCAATGCGACAGGCGTTTAAGCAAGCCACACTTAGAGTCCGCCTTTCACATCAATGGCAAATGTGCCCCCTCTTCTGCCTTCAATTGGCCCCGAGCCTCCAAGGCTCCGCCCATGGCGCACAAGTTCAACTTGTCCACTCACTTCTCCGCCACTGGCCAAGAAGAAAGAGTACCCTGGACGGGAACCTGAACCAACTGGCCAGGGCCTAGCAGATCATCAGACAGAAGATCCGCGTTTGCATCGCCGCCATCAATGTCATCACCAATGACAACTCAAACCTCCCTCTTCAATCCTTTCTCCTAAGGATGGGAGCTGAAGACTAGCTTCTTCTATCGCCGCTTCGAGATCATTGTATTTCGCAGCACCGGCGTATCTGCAAGTCTTCACAGCACCTCCTCTCTACCCCAGCCTTCCAACCTGGGCCAGCCAAAATGGGCCTCGAGTGTGCTCTGCCCAGCCAAGCACGCCTAGCTGGGCATCTCCAAGATGCAGAGCCTCTCCAACCGGCGCCTCTTGAACAGTGCACAGATGGATGCCGACAGTCCCCTACTGCTTCTCAACCTTCCTTTCCATCTACCCCAAGCACTCCTTGTGGAACCCCAAGGCCCAGACCAGCTTCAGCAAGCGCCGCTTGGACAGCGTACAGATGGACACCGACGGACCCGGCAAGCTTTCCATCACCTTCCCTTCTATGCCTACCCCAACCCTCCAGACTGTTCATATCCAACATAACCAAGGACGCCTGGCTGAGCATCTGGGACATCCAGAACTTCTGCGACAAGCACAGCCTCAACCAGCTCTACTTGGGCAGCAGATAGGAGAACAGTCCAGATTGCGCATCTTCATCCTACTTCTAGACCTCCTTCCTAGGAGCTTTGGATGGAGCGGCATCAAAAAAGGGCCTTCCAAGACTATGCCATCTGCAGTCTGAAAGCAGGAAAGATTTCCTCTGCCCAGCCCAAGCAAGCAGAGCCAACTGCCCTGCCTTTCAAGACAGCGCCGAACGAGAACATTAAAGTTTAACTTTGATGCAATATTCGGCGAACTTTCAATGCTTCTCTTATCCTAAATGGGGATAAAAGAAGATGTCCAAGAACTTCGGTTCTACAGCGTCTGACTGAGATTTACCGACCCTCTAAGCAGTGCAAATCTGCAAGGACTGCAGCTTCAAGGCCTCCGCCTACGGCTTCGGCTTCAGCTTCCAGGTCTCCACCTCCTACAAGATGCCCATTGACCCCTACTCATTCCCCGCCAATCAATCGATTGCCAAGAATGATGGGTCAATGATAATCAGCGGCCAGCACATTTCCTCCCAGCTCATCAGCTACAAAGGATTGAAATGCGTCTGGCATGGGCCTCTGGCCAACTTCTACTAGGCCTTGTTCATCAAGCTCAGTGGCATCTGGACCGCCTTCAACTGCAACATGAACAAGACATGGGCCTCCGGCCACACTTCGACGGCCTGAATCGGCAGGCACCGGTCTTTGGCCACTCTATGACGGCCTGAATCGGCAGGCACCAGCCTCCGGCCACTCTACGATGGCCTGAATGGGCAGGCACCGGCCTTCGGCCATGCGCTTCAACGGCCTGAATCGGCAGGCACCGGCCTACGTCCACTAGGAGTTCAACCTGTCACTGCACTCCTGTTCCAGCAGCCTTCCTATATGGACTCCGACTGCGGACGGAAAGTGTCAAACAGCAGCAACTCAATCGAGTCAATCTGTCCCTGCAGTTCCCCTTCAGCAGCCTTCCTCTGTGGACTCCGACTGTGGGTGGGAATTGACAAACAGCGTGACTCACCTCAAGGGTCAACCCCCTCATCTCTAGCAGCCTTCCTCTGTGGACTCCAACTGCAGACCTGAGGATGACCAACGACGCAGCATCTGTCCTTTGCATTTCTTTCACAGCAGCCTTCCTCTGTGGACTCCGACTGCGGATTGAACCGTGAATTCAGATGCCTGCGAAAAGCCCCGCCTAAGAGCTACTAGGAGCCAGTGGGCAACAACTACTCGGCCTCTTGCTACTCTTCTCTGTCGCCCTTATGGGGGGGAGGCAGGAAGACTGCAAGAGCATGCCCTGCTCCACTCTGCCGCACTGCTGAGGATGCGGGAGAGAAGCAGGAATCAAGGCAGGGACGGCCAACATGGGAGCGGCTGTCACGTGAGGGAGCTGGCAAAGCACCCTCGTTCCTTCTCTCTTCAAGCTGAGGGCCCACCTTGTTACTCTGCAAAGGCCTAGCACGCCTTTTGCCACCTCGCGCCATCAATGGATGGGAGGAGGATGCAGAGGAGAGCGAATTTGTCTTATGGGACTCTGAGCTGACGAGCACAGAATTCGCGACTGCGCAGGCCTACTAGGAGGCAATGACAGCACCCAGCCTACCAGGCAGCTGGTTATCGACGCGGGAAGGAGTATGGAACACAAAAACCTCAGCCTCTGTCGAACTCCACCAGGTGGATGATTTGACAAGTGCAGACTACGACGAGTCTGCTTAGCAGCCAACTAGGTGGCTGATCTCGTCAGTGCGGACCACGAGGAGTCCGCCTCGCAGCCAAACTGGTGGCTGACTGGACGAGTGCAGACTACGAGGAGTCTGCTTTGCAGCCGACTACGCGGCTGATCTCGTCAGTGTGGACCACGAGGAGTCTGCCTCACAGCCGAATTGGCGGCTGACTGGACGAGTGCAGACTACGAGGAGTCTGCTTCGCAGCTGACTAGGCGGCTGATTTTGATGAGTGCGGACTACTAAGGGTCCGCTTCGCAGCCAAACAGGTGGCTAATTCAAGCAGTGCAGACTACTATGAGTCCGTTTTGCAGCCAAGCTCGTGGCTGACTGGACAAGCAGACTACTAATCATCTACTACGAAAACTGACCATGACTGCTTCAAGAATCAAGACTCAGGATTCATCGAAAGAATCAGTGGAGTGCTGCCTCTGTTGCGACTGTTTTGATGGTTCATAAAGTTCACGGTGGCGGACTTCAGCTGGCAAGCTTGGCTAAAAAACTCCCTGCGCCAATTTGCCACCTACACAAGCCCCTCTGCCTGCTATTCGACACCAGCAAAAACAGCCCCCCAACCTACACCCTTCGCTGTACACTCCACTCTTCAGCGCGCCGCACACACACTCCCCTGCAAAACACCCAGCCCGCAAGAACCTGCTCTCCCAGTCTTCACAAGAAGGGCAGCGAGACCCCCCTAATTGCAGACAACCCCCCTACAACTAATTGCCCCCCCCACTCTCGGAAAAGGCGGCCCCCAGAGAGCGCAAACAACTGGAGATGAATGACCCTCCCTACGACCACACCCTACTTTTTACGTCATTCCACAAACAGCGCAAAACAGAGGACGATTAATGGCCCTGCCCTACCTCCTCAGCCCTCACCCAAGGGGGACCTAGGAAGCCACAGTGTAACCCAAGGCCACACAGCAGTATAAAACCCGTTCACCACTCTAGCCTCCTAGCACACTCGCCCACCATCCACTGCCAACCTTTCCACCTCTTCACGCCACCCATCACCTATACCATGACCACTGCTCTGAGCAACCTTGTTCTCAACTGCACCGACTGCAAGGGACCCGTCATCAACGAAGTCAAGGTGGACTGCGGAGACTGCAAGCAAGTGTACTGCCAGGCTTGTACTCGGGGAGAGATCAAACAAACATTGAACCCACCGGATGTCCAATACATGGCCAAACTTTGTCGCAAACTACTGACCATGAGCTCCACATCATACCGATGCCGAGACTGTTGCGCCGCCAATGACCGTCCATGGGGCAGCCTCCTGGAGCAACTGGTTTTGCAAGGCATCTTTCACCCGAACAACGTTCGAGAACTCCTGGCCGGCGAAGAGGATGCGTACAAGGCTCCCTTCCTCTGCCTCTGTGACGACATCTACAAGACTGCCTGCATCTTCCTGGGGTTCAATGAAACTCGTGCTCCTCCCACTGCCGTTCCCCTCGAAGTGGTCCTCGAAGAACCCCTCTTCATGGACCTAGATCCCACCTCCAACAGCGACACATCTACCGTTCCCATGGACAGTTCAGCACTCCAACAGCAACCGTACCGGGGTCAAACATGGCGAGGCCAAGAGGCATTCCTGTCAATTTCCCCCAACCTCACAAACACTTTGCACACTGACACCTCCTTGGGCATGGCCTGGGACAGACACGACGGCACCACCAACAGTCAACAACGATCGGAGGCTTACTACAAAGCCTACGCTAACCTAAATCAAGCCTCTCAACACGTGCTCCAACTGAGCATCCAGCTAAAAGCCTTACCGCACAACGATCCCAAACGCCCGGAACTGGAGCACCAGTACCAACAACACCTCGCTCAGAAGGAAAGATTTCAAGAAGAGGCCCGCACCGTTGCCACCACCCACCCCGGCTACAGTGAAGCCGATCTCCTCGCCAACTCTGCCAGGAAGACCACAGCTCCAGCCCTTCCCGCACCCGACCCCATACCCTCTCTCCCAGCCCCTCCACACCTTCTGCCGATTGAAGCCCCACCACAACCCAAGGCGCCCTCACACGCCCTCGTTCCCATTTCAACCCAACAGCTCGCCCTTTGCCCACAGCCGGGAGAGTTAGAACAGTACCCACACCATTCTCAGCACATCTACAATACCATTCCGGCACCGTACCACTCATCTCTCCCACCCAACTCACAACAATTGGCCCTACCGCCATCGGCACCACAGAATCAACCACTCGCGTTGCCAGCACCGGTGCCACCATTGCCAACCACAATACAAGCACCACCCTCAGCGGGACCCATTCCTCTACCAGCGCCCACAGGAACCATCCCAGGCCACCAGCAACAACAGCTGTGCCCATACCCCTGTTCGACGGCGAATTACACCACGACACAAGACACAAACTACACTCAAGCGCTGGTTCCCAGACCAACTCTACCTCCCCCAGTGCCAGCGCACCAGACTCATGGCGAACCGTGAACCTTCCTTCGACAGGAACCAGATGGGAGCGTTGCACTGTACTACCCCCCACAACCACCGAGAAACGTTCAATCGGTCCCAGTGTACAGGCTGGCTGCTTCCGACGGAAGGACGACAGTTTCCGTGCCGCTGTTCCCGGCTGCACCCAGAGCAGCAGCCCAGACGACACCTGTCACAGCCTTGCTGTAAACCCTTTGGCTATGTCCTAGCTCTTTCCGCCTCGGTTACACTTCACCGTGCCCGATTTCCAGCGGTCTCAGCTATCGGTGGAACCTACCTCACCGAGCTCGATGCAACGCCGCTTCCTGCGGCTTAGGCTTTCCTGCCGGACTTCCTCCGGAGCCTAACTGTCACTCACACTTCCTGTGGTGATACTTCCTTACAGGCCCTTACTGGCCTCGATTGTGCGGTGGATCTGGTTGCTTACGTGACTGATGATAAGGGTCCGCCTTTATCGCATACTGCCAGCACTCCAGATATCAGCAGTAGTTCACAGCACGTGCACCAATCTCTTGAGTCAGGGCCCACAATCTCGCCGACTGAACTCGCGACAGGGGCAGCATCCGGCTTATATACACAGAGAACAATGCCGGTGGGTGAACAAAGCCAGGTGTGTACAGAGAGGAATGCATCGCCACCCAAAGCATACATGAGGTGCGAAAGGCAGGACTCCAATAGCTCAACCTGGACAGCCTACGGTAGGGGAAACTCTCCATCTTCGTCACTTAGAGCGAAGGAGTTCTTGCGCCCAGGCTGTCTCCACGGGAGCTTTGCTGAAGGGTCCGCACTCGCCACCATCACAGCCAGCTTGGGGGCACATCTCTGTCAACACCCTGAATAAACAGAACTACGGTGTGCTTTGCCCACCGAAGGCTGCATTGGGTCACAACATCCTCCCCTAATGTGGGGCTGAGGTCACGAAGCTACAAAACAGAGTCCACGATCATCGTCGGACATCCGCCGAATACCTCCTTGCTATCCTACATCCGGAAAGACATAGGAAGATGAGACAGGGCATCCAATTTTCAGCCAGAAAAACCACAACAATTGGCCCTGCAGTATCCAGCGTCTTTAAGACAAGGTCCTGAAACATAGCAGGCCTGGGTACCGAAGGGTCCGGGTGGAGGGCACGGCCGAAGTCACTTCCGTTCTGGTGGATGCAGAATTGAGCTGAAGATTACCGAGAGAAAGGGTATACAGCTATACTGACCGAGTGAAACATCAGCTGACAACAAGGCTAGGTAACACTTCCAGATCAAACGCGAATTCGGCAAGGGAATTAAAGCATCCTAGCAGAAACATCAGGCTCCTGGGTAGCTCCGTGCCGGAACCAAAAAGGCCATGGCCCCAAAAGGGTAGAGTCAGTCTTTTCACCAAGCTATTACAGTGAAGAACTCACAAGAGCCTCTTATGCGTTGCTCGAAACATCAGACGGCCAAGTACTCACTCCTGTGTTCCCATAACACATGGACACTGGGGATCCCTGCACGGCTCATGAGGTCCAATTGAACATCTGAATCCTGGGTAGACCTTATTCACGCCTAAGCCGGAAAGGTTCTAAAATCGCACTCTTCATCTAAAAGCACCCGGATTGGATGGGAAGACACAGAGGCAACCTCATCAACTGAGTGAAACATAAGGGCACAAGATAGGGTTTTCTTCTCACTCAGCTATTATAAGAAGGGTGCGATTGAAGTACAAATAGTCCAATTGAAACATCAGATCTGAGACCAACTCTTCACTCTCATCGTCATAAAACAAGGCTTACATGACTGGTCGCGCCACAAAAACGTCAACTAGACTGGCCGCACGCGTGGGTAATATTTAGGACTAGCTCCTGGGCATGGCTGGTGGCGATGTGTAACTAACTATGCTCTCGCAGAGGTATTGCAGGTTCCACGGAAGGGCACCGTGGAGTGGCCCTTCGAAACCTCAGCGTACCGGGTAGTCGTCGCCACAGCTCTCATCGCCCTGAAAAGGTCCTCAATTTCCTGATCCTGCAACCCCGTTTGCTCTATAAACAGAATGGGTGATCCCTCTGTTCCAATTCCATCGGAATAATTCCAAACCCTCCCATCGCACCATACGTGGGGGTTAAGGGCCAGGGATTCCAGGTCGCAAAGCGGGAGTGCAGGCCCTCATCCCGGGGTTGCCCGATTGGTGGGTCACTCGGCATTGGATCCCTCTGCACCGGAAGCGGCTTCGCCCTAGGCCTGGACTCGGATTTCCGGTCTCGACTCCTGGGGTACTCCTGGTGATACAATTTATCAGCTGATCGCTTCGGAAACAGATCTCCTTTCAAAGGCCTCAAAATGCGAGCCCCGGAACCTGTCAGGAGCAATTGTCCTCGGCAATTATACCGGCAGTCACCCTTGCGTTGCAGCAGGGACTTGAAATTTTCAACGACCCGACCTTCGCTGAGCAGCGAAAGAAAGCTTTCATAAGCCCTTCCTGCTCCTGACGACCCCCGCAAGGTCTGTCGACCAAAAGCCCCTGCAAAGGTGTAAAAATTCCCTATCACAATGAGTCCTTTCGAAGCCCTACTCAGGGCCACCACGGCTCGATGAGCTGATCCTGCGAACCCAATGTTGGGTTCCTGTTCTCCGCCTTGTGAGCGGGTCATAGAGACGATGACAAAAGGAGATTCCAGGCCAATGACCGAATCCACCGTCCTTACTGCTACTTCTAAATTCTCCTGGGCCAGCAGATGCTTCATAAGCTTTTGCTGGGCTGAATAATAGGTGATGATTAGAATGTGTGTTGCAGGAACCCTGCGAAGTAGTCGCTGAACCGCGACAAGCGTCAGCTCTGCTTCCACGAAGTTGCTGCGACTGTGCGTCTCTGATTCTTGGCCAGAGACATGCAAAAAGATTGTCCTGTGGCTATTTTTAAGAAATGGAACGGCCTCTATCACATCCTTGGTGTGCTCCAGTGGTAAAATTGCCTTTGGTGTATTTTCGTGTTATAAAGCCGATTTTTGTCGCACAGCATCAGGAGTTAACCTAAACGACTCATCCAATGGAAGCACTACGAAGGATCCCGAGTCCTGGGGGTGCATCAAGGCCTCCAAAATGCTCATAGCCGCAACTCTAGCCGCCACTCCAGGCAACTGATGATGTGGTTGCAGCTGTTGCTCATCTCCTGTGATTACTATAGAGGACAACTTATTTCCCACCTGTCCTATCTGCCACAAGGCTAAGTCTCGTTGGATAAGACTGGCTTCATCCATGATAATCATGGTGGGTTGAAAGTTGAGGTTTTGCAGAAAATAGAACCTGCTCGAATCTAACGTGAGCAAAGATGAGATTGGGGTTCAGGAAGGACACGAAGCTAGACAGGGGCTGTCGTCGAAGCAATTGTAGCCTGGCCCTACACCTTGGGACTTCTAACTTGGCTTCTTTTCCCCCCGCTCAGCTGCTTCTTTGGCCTTTGCCAACTGATTCTGAACTCATGACCTCTCCTATTCTTTTCACGAACTCCAGATAGTCGCCCTCCTGCTGATTCCTGTATTTGAATCCCGCGACCTCGCTAGTCTCTTTCGCTGCCATTCCTATTGTTTCCTCGGTGGGGAAATGGTTCCTGATCCTGGCCTCAGCCTGCCTCAGCAATAAATGTGCTGGCAGCCAATCCCATGTCCGGAAGTCTCCTACCTCTGCATGGGACCGGCTACAGATCCTGAGTGGCCGAATCGTTTCCGCCGCTTCTTCGTCGCCGTTGTCCATCAGCGCTGTCAGGATCTGCGTCACTGATCGA
>JASANA010004870.1:0-20667 GCA_030248095.1 Ptycholaimellus sp. GST1_10
GCCTTTTCCTCTTCTTCCCTCCTTCATCTCCTCATAGAGATGCGGATAGAGGGATGAGAATAAGAATTTTTTTGAGAAAAAAGTGGAGGCGGAAGGCGGGAAGCAATGCGACGCTGCTTCCCTGGCGTCCAAGCGAATCAATGGACGCGCTTTTTTTGTCTGAGTCAAAATGTTCTGTGCCAATCATTGATTGCTTTTTCTTGCTATTCAATGTTCAACGGCTATCTCGGGGTTTTTCCCGTTTACAATGCTTCTGGGTGCTAAAATGCTCAACACTGTGGAATTATGCGTGGGGTTTTTTTTTCTCGAATGCTGCTTTTTGTTTGGAAGTTTTGTCAGCAGCAATTTTGTGGCCCAAAAACAAAACCAAAGTAGGCAAAACATCGAAGTAGCAAAACAGGCAATTTGGCAATTTAGCGATTAGTCTCAGCCGATATTCAGAACAACAAGGTATTCTCGACTGAGAGGCTTCATCCAAATGCAAAATAGTGAAGCATTTCATTTTCTCACAATTTAAATTACGGAGAAGCTGCTCGCGGCCTCTGCCCAGACCGGCCCTGCTCAGCTAGGCAGACTTCTACCTCGACCAACTCGTCAACATCCTCATCGGCAAGTGCAATTCCTCCGTTAGTCTGCTCCCCTTCCTCCCCTCTCCTACTCAAACCTCCTCAGCCAGTTCGTTTCAGCTGCTGGACAGGCTGATTAGGGAAGCGAACGATGGTGGGGCGGGGGACCTGGAGGCAGGACAGCCGACGTCTTGCTTCTGCCGCTCCGTCATCCGCGTCTTCGTCCTCTCTTCGCACTCCAGCCCGGCACCTCCAACGCCTGCAAACGCGCCTCCGTCAACGCCAAGCGCCGAAGGGTTCTTTTCATCATTTACTCCCTCTGAGCGCAGGAAGTCATTCCCCTCTTCTTTGGATGATCAATTCTTGGCCCTGATGCCCTACTGCAGCCGTAGCTGGCGGGCTCCTGTCCTTCACCGCTCTCCACTTCTCCGAACTCTGACCAGAGCACCCCTGCACCGCCCTGCCAACCTTAGGATCTGCTTCACTCTTATTCTCCCTGCTCTATCAAAGACCTTTCAAGCCTGATGGATCAAGGTATGTCAAACAGGGCATCGAAATGGCCCTGACACCTGAACATGCTTCGTTGCGGTAAACGTTTTCCGCTGATTCCTCTGGAAATGGCATCATTTACTGAATTTTTTTTGTTTGGTTTCATCGTTTTTGTAACCATTTTTATTCCATACATAAATTTTTCTAGAAATTTTGAAACAAATATTTTTACGCAACACGGAAAAATGAAATCCAAGGATCCCTTTTATGTCGGTATTATTTTGGAAAATCACAAGAATCATGAAATTGTTTTTCGAGGAATTATATGCCGGCAAAACAGATGGAAGACAGCTGTCTACGGATTTCATTGTGGGGCACTATGGGAGCATTTTGGGCGCGCCCTTTTCCCCTCCCAAAACGCAGGCTTTTTTATGCGGAGAAGATCCAGTCACAGTCTAACCCACTCTTTCCCACACTTCTTCACTCTTCCCGCCCTTTCCTTTTTCCCGCCCACCACTCTAGCCCAGCCCCATTGCAGAGACCAAATTTTAACACTATCGGGAGATGCTTGCTTTTTTATATCTTCTTCCAGTCTCATCAAAAAGATTGTCTAGCGCTTTTCCCTTGAATGAAGCCAATAGCTCTGTTGCGTTTCAGCTAAATAGAAGGCGGTGGTCACACAAGCTTTTTTGTCGTGCCACCGCTGCTCCACTCCACAAACCACGAAGGCATGGACAAGGGCGGCTGGCAGCATGAAGCAAGCCAGGTATTCCCTATCCGTTCCGCCTGAACTGGTAGGTTGGCGTTGGCCAAGGACCGCTTCACTCCCACTCGCTTCACTAAGGACCGCAGAGTTCCTAGTCACTCTTGTATTCTGCTCCAGCATGGCCCCCTTTCTGGCCGTGGGAGCAGTGATGCGAAACCAGTCCGGACAGCCGCAGTACCGGGTCCTGCGCCAGATCGACGGGAATGGCCTGGTGTTCGAGGCCCTGGATTTCTTGCACCAGACCCCAGACCCGTCCCTGCATCAAGATCGGACGCAACGCCGACATCCATCGCGAATGCCAGGTTAGCTCTCAACCATTCGCAATGTGGCTTTTATTAGAACTATATGTCACTTCGCCGATATAGAGACATTAGCTGAAATGGTGATATGGAAAATTACTCTGGACCCGAATATTTAGATCTTGTTTGATCATTGTTTGATTGATTTTTTTCCATTTAACATGGTATGAGTAAAAACAAACAAACAATGAATAGGATTTCCACCCAAGACTATACACCAATTGTTGTAAAAAGAGCCCCATTCAGCAATCTAATTATTTTTGGATGGCAGTGGCAGTGGACTGAGGGTCTAAAAGGTGTGACAATTGTTGCTAGATCTACTCTCGTCGTGGGCTGGTGCCGGCGCAGATGCGAGCCCATCTTCCGGAGCTCTTCTGCCGCGGGCAGCTGAGCCAGGACGACCGCTTCATCGTCGTCAGCCTGGGCTACACCACCCTCTCCAACAAGGCCACCGCCCCCGACTTCCAGCCCGTCATGCCGGAGTTCGAGGTTGCCATTCCCATCTGAGAATGTTGCCTGCTTGGCTTTGCAAATCATCAACACACAAAATCATCCCCTCCTTTCTGGCAGCTGGTAGAAGGGCTTGTTTTCTGCCAGCTATGAGAGAAGAAAAATGTGTCTTTTGGCAGGTGTTGATGGTGGGGCTTCACCTCATCCAGGCGCTACGGGCTCTCCACGAGAAGATGGGGTTCCTGCACGGGGACCTAAAGCCGCAGAATGTGGTCCTCATGGAGGATGGGCGGCCCGTTCTTGTCGACTTCGGGCCTCGTCGCAGCTGCGAGACAACCAGGGCTACCTCCTCCCCCCCCCCCCCCCACCCCGGCCCGCCCCCGGCCTACCGCCAAACTCCCCTGTTCCACCCCTTTTTGCCACCTCTTCTGGTACTGACTCAGGCCTGTTTCAGTTACGCGAGCGTGCGCGTGATGTCCCGGGATGTGGCCGGGTGAGGGCCTTCGCCTGATCCAGGCGCTCCGGGCACTCCACGAGCAGATGGGCTTCCTCCACGGCGACCTGAAGCTGCACAACGTGCTGCCGCCCCCGCCCTACCATCAATGTCCCCTGTTCCACCTCTATTTGCCACCTCTTCTGGTAAACGGAGGGAGACTGACTCAGGCCTGTTTCAGCAATGCGAGCGTACGCGTGATGAGCGGGCAGTGGCCGTGTAAGGGCGACGATCTCCTCGCCCTCGCCTACCTCCTCACGGAGCTCTGCAAGCGCTACCCTCCGGTGCAGCAGGGCATACACTGGAGCGTTGCCGTCCTGCAGGTCGCAATTCCTTCTTTCCCCAACTTCATCGTCCCAATGGAAAATGGAAAAAAAAGCCATTGCCAGGCCAAGGAGACCTGGATGGCAGGCTGCAGCAGTAATTCCGTCAGCAGTGGACAGTGTGAAAGGAAATATAGAGATTTTCCGCCCCGATCTCAAGTTTAGATCTTTAAACGAAGGAGTTGTCGCTTGTATTAAGGCAATGGAGTGTGTGGGGTCCTATGTTTAGTTCTGTTGCCTGTACAAGGTTCGTTCAACCAACAATTTTGAAATGCGACTAAAAAGATTGTTTTTAGAACAAGTTAATATCGGCTATTGCCAATAGATGCGCGGCCGTCTTGACACTTAACATGGTTCGTTTCAGTTTGACACGATCAAGAATTTTGTGCCAGGACGGAATGCATTTTTGAGCCATTGCATGTGGAGGTTGAGAATGGTTGACAATTGCATGGTTTCAGTTTACCACAGCAACTAGAACTCAATTGGATTAAACACAACAAACAGAAGAGGAACTTTTAGGCCTCGTTTTGGTTTCTGAGGCTTTTAAAACTAAAAATAATACTTTTAATAATAAATACAAGTAAAAGTCACATTCTCGAAAAATTTTCGAATTTCAAGGCCCTAATTTTTGAGGTTTTTTGAACATAAATCTGGAACAAATCAAAATTGCGCCAAGCGCACAAAAACGTCCCGAGCCACCACCCAGACGGACCTTCATGCAAAATTTCAGCCAATTTTATTGAAAAACCGAGGAGTACGGGCTCTGGAACCACAAATATATATATATATATGCGGACAGACGGACGAAAAATGGGGTAACTGTAAAAGCGGGCCTTGGCCGCCCGCCGCTCCGGGCAGGGCGCCAGAGCTCCTCCGGCCTCCGGGCACGGACGCTACGGCCCCTACGCTTCGCCTAGCATGCTTCGCATGCTAGGCTACGCTCCGGGGCCTCCGCGCCCATGCCCTACGGCCTCCGGAGCTCTGACTGCCCTGCCCTTCCGCGGCAGGCGGCCTGCGGCCGCGCAAAAATCGTTGCGGTAAGGACGACCATTGAGCTTTTCAAATGATTGTTGTTGCTTCGCATGCTAGGCTACGCTCCCAGCCTTCGCACCCATGCCCTTATGCCTCCTGAGCTCTGACTGCCCTGCTCTTTGCCACATGCGGCGGAAAAATTTTCTGAAACCTCAAAGTTTTGCTGCACAATAATTGCCCTGAACAATGAACTGACTATACATTCACTCATGTTACAAAAAGTAAAATAAAACCATGACATTGAATCCGTTTCGCACAAAAATTTAACACAATTTAGAAGACAACTAGGAGCATTAAATAAGTGGTTTAATTAATTAATTAATATTAAGTGGATCTTGAGTTATAAGTATTTGAAATCATGAGCGAATAAATTATCGCCCCACGGTAGGAAGTCGAATGGGAAAGCATGGAAGAGCTCATTTAATTTAATAGCCCAAAACGGCATTGTTGACCTATTGTGAATTAGCCGAAGAGTAAGCAAAACTACTGCTGTTGACCAAGTCTGCTGAACCTTCACTGCACACAGAGTTCACATGCACAGCCCATTTATGTCAAAGTGCCCGAGATAACGAAGTCAGGTGTCAGCAACTTTCCCCACTTTCTTCTTCTTTATCCGGATGACGAATGCACTTTCTGTTTCAAATTGGTTCACTTTCAAACACGAAACACATTGCTGCTTTTTCCGTGGTAGTCATGAACGGCCATGCCTTGAACTATGAAGCAGACAAATTTACCGGTTACTTTTGAATATTTCCAGCACAATCTGCATCGCTCTTGTAGCCTGCAGGCATAACAACTTACCACGGACTTGTGCGTATCTACCAAAGCAGAAATTGGCGCGCTCGTTTCTTCTGGCTGGCTGTTGTTAGCGCTTCATTCGCCGTTTTTACCTATCAGGTTCGCCTTTCCCAATCCCTGAGTTTCTTGAGCCAAAAAGGATGTAGGCCATGACCCTGTTGGCAGCATATCGAAAGCACCCGACCCTCTATCAGTCCAATATCGTTGTCCCAGATGGACTCCCATTCCCTAAGGTCCTTTTTTACTTGCCTTTTTTTTCGCAACAGGCGCAATATGATGTTGGGTTAGATGTTTGTTTTGTGTTTAGGTGACCGTCTGCAATTACAGTCCAGTGAAAGCTCAGCGTATCTATGAAGCATATCCTCAGCTACTGCACCAGCACAATTCTAAATTGCTCCAGTATTCACCATTTTCACTTTATCATCATATACAAATTTATCGATTGAGTCAGATATTTCCTGATGAGCTATATGAACCTGGAAAATTTCCTCAGCAAAAACAGAAGTTTGGAAGAATACGATCTGCTCATGCTGGAGTATTTGAAGCGGAATCCTGAGTTTACGATTTCCCAGTTTTTCAACGAAAGCAGGTTTGTCATATACTGCTCCTTGTTTTTAAATATATCTGCAGTGCTGCAGCTTCGACTGCGAGGAAAGCTTTGTGTCCTGCTCATTCGGCGGCTTCGCGTTCAACTGCTGCGAACACGCCAGAGCAGTGATGACTGGTAGAACGAAATGGTAGAAAGGAGCAGTGGCTTATGGATGCTCGTCTGTAGATGTGGGGTCTCTGCTGGGAGTTCCATGAGTTCGGAGCGGAGGCCTGGATGCAGCGCCAGTTCATCTCCGGCCAAGGCCACGGCCTCCAGCTGCTCATCGACTCTCAGCTGAGCCAGTATCCCGGTTACAGTCCACGGCCTGGGACAGCGTTTTGCTGAAGAGAGGATGCTTTGAGAAGGCGTGCTGCCGTCGGCGGAGAAGGGCCTGCGCTTCCAGGTGCACGGGGCGGGGGAGCTGGCGCAGATTAGCTCCAAGTCCCTGGCCGTGGCCCCCGGGGACGCCGCCTATGCCTCCCTGCGGCATACTCACGTCCCTTTAGCTTCTTTCTCCCCCTTGACGCTGGAGGAATGGAAAAAGTTGAAGTGGTCCTTGCTGAGCAGAGAGGACTGGGGCGAGTGCCAGGAGGGCTGGCCTCAGGGGATGGCCTTGGAGGGATTGAAGGAGTACACGCTCACGAATTGCGAAGTCAACTGCTTGGCCGGGTATTTCCAGCGCCACTGCCACTGTGTCCCACTCAAATACTACATCCAAGGTTTTTGCCCGGCCTTTGGTTCAGCTATTGAAGAACTAGCGGTAAATTTAAGAATCATGGAAGGTATGTCGACCGCAAGAGTTCCTCCTCTGCATGAAGCAGTTGACGAACCAAAGTAAGTTTTCCATTTACTTCAGAGTTAGACAGCCTAACTATAATTGCAGGCGAGGGAGATTTAAAATCACGGCGCAACTTAGCTGGTGCCGGCTACTGGTACAAGTGTGCTGGTAGTGAGTGTGGAGTGGAGTGCCAAAAGCGAGACTACGAAACGCACATCAGCTATGCACGAATCGAACCACTTCTCACCTTCCTGCCCGAGTACGCGCCCAGGTCCCCAGACAAGGACCTGTCTTACATTCGGTCTGCGATTTTGCCTTCAGTCAATTTATGATAAAAAAGGAGCTGAGTTTGGCAGTCAAAATTACATTCGGCTGAGTGTGTTTTTCCACGAAATAGCCTACAAAGAGCACATACAACAGCGAGCCCTCAGCGCCACCATTGTCATCTCTAATGTAGGCGGAAACACTGGGTAGGTTTCTATCTTCATGGACAATGCAAGCCACAGATTGAAATATTGCAGCATGTTCTTGGGCATGAGTATCATTACATTGGCTGAAATTTTTGTCTTCTTCACAAAATGGGCCTGGCCATGCTTCAGCAAACGGAGACGTCAAGCCCTGCTAGCCAAAACCAGCCTTCCTTTACAGACCACTGCTAGCACTTCGATTTCCATTCTACCTCTACACCAACGCACAATGAATTCGGAGTCAAGTCCGCAATATTTTCCACACTAAGCACCCCGTTTCCAGTCTTTTCTTCTTTCCCAGCTTTATGTTTGACTTGCTGTTAATCGGTTGAGCACACTTTTCACAAATACCAACGACTGAAAAATGCCAAATGAAAACTAAATATAGATAGAATGCAAGGTTATGGAAAGAAATCATGAGAAATATGGGACGGCTGCAACAAGAAGAGTGGACTGGTGGCTGCTTGGAATGGTGGTTGCTCATTCTTGTAAGGTGTTGGTGGGTGGGGGTAGAGGAGGGAGGTAGAAGGGGGGTATAGGGGGGTGAGGGTAGGGGCAGGAGGACGAAGAGGGTGTGTATGTGAGCTGTTGGCGTCGACGGGGAGGCGAAGCGGGATTCCGGTTTCTCAAATGTGGCAGCAAGAGCTCGGCCGGGCCCGCCGCGGCCTCCCCTCCACATGCACCAACCAACCTCCTTCCCCTACCCCCCTGTCTGCCTGGATGGCAGTGAATGCCCCTCCCCTCCTTCTCCTGCCCACGCGACGACGCCTTCTGCCCTCTGCCTCCACTGTGTACCCACTTTTCAACTACCCCTAGCACCCACTTCTTCTTACCCCCCACTCCCCTGCCACCCGCCGCATATTGCTTGGAGGACGTAATCACAGCCCCTCCAACCAGCACCCTTCACAACTTCCTTCTCCCTGGCATACAGTGGAGTGGGGGAGCAGGAAAAGGGAAGTGGATGGAGAGAGCCTTCCTTCCCTCCTTGGCTCCGTTCACTGCCGCACCGCAACAAAACCCTTTTTCTTCCTCCGAGGCCATTGCTGCGCCTCTCTCTCTCCACCAGCCTCTTAGCGTCTGTATAGCACCTGTTTTCCGCCTCCCCCCCTACACCCTCCCCCTCCTCACCACCCACACCCTGGCCCCCCGTCAACCCCCTGCACACTACGCATACATTTACGCACACGCGCCTCGGACGCCCCGACCCCCCCCCCCCCCGCCCCCGCCCTCTCCCCCCCTGAGCCCCCCCCCCCCCCCCTCCCCCCTCCTCCCTCCCCCTCCTTCTCCCAGGCACCGACCGCCTTTGACACATCGCTCATATGTCAACTTTTCCCCGTCATGTTGTGCATTTTACAACTTTTCTTTTCCCGTGTTCAGTGTACCATGGAGAATAGGCGAGTGTAGGGGAATGAGAAAGCGGGCCTGCACACGCAGACAAGAGACAGGATAATTTGCGGAAGTTCGGTTCATATGTTGGGGGAGGCCTGCAAAAGCGGGCGGGCAAAGTGGCATCCTTTGAGACCGGCTCCTCTCCCGTTCCCCTTCTCCCCAGACAACGCGCACCCAGAACAGAGATCTGCAGCCTCCAGCGGGCCCACCTCACCCCCACCTCACCCACCACCACCCAACGCCCCCCCCAACAACCCCCCCGCCCCATCAAGACCCGCCGCCCCCCTCAAACCAGCCTCCATGCGTCTGCTTCTCTCCTGCCTGCTCTGCACTCCTCCCGAGACCACCCAGTCCCTTCCCCACGACGACCTGTAACCCCCACCTCTCCCCATACCCCACGCGATAGGAGCGGTCTGGGGCGGGAGGAGGTGACCATTCCGGAGCAATCACCGACCCCCGTCTGGCCTACCAGCCAGGCTTCCAGTACCAGCTGGAGAGGATCTTCAACTTCCTCAGCGGGGAGTACGAGCTGGTGCCGCGGGAGAGGCTGCAGGAGGAGAACCTCCAGGGCCCCCACAACCACTACGCCAGATCATTCGCCAATGCCAGTCAACTGACCAACTCGCTGACGCAGCGAAGCCGCAGTCGACAGAAGCGGCAAAGCGTGCGCACCATTCTGAGGACGCCCAAGACTCTGGACCTCATGGTCTACGTGGATGAGGACATGTTTCACACTTTTTGTGCCTTCACCTGGCTGGCAGGGCTTGCTTTAGAGTGGAAGTGCTGCAGGTACGACCTGTATAGGGTGAAGTACAAGAATTTGGCGGAGGAGAAGATCAAGACATTTGTGGGGGTCATGCTGAATACCACCAAGGCCCTCTACCAGCATCCCAGCCTCTCACCTCGTCTGGACATCACCGTCATCGATGTACAGATTTGGCGCCGCAATCCATCCGTTTTCCGCAACGTCGGCTCCAATGGACTCAAGTTTGCTAGTTTCTATAATTTCAATTCCACATTTTTTCAAACTTTTTCAAAAATTAAATTAAATTTTGAATTTAACTAAAATTTTAGAGCAAATTAGAAAGCCACTGATTGAGGTATGTGGAAGAATTCTGCAACTATATTCGACCGAAGTCAGCCGGTTTCGATCATGCGACGCTGATTTCCGGAAAGCGACTGGAGGTGGGCCTGGACATCGATGGCATCGCTTGGCAGGTCTCCTCTCCTTCATTCATCTCCCTTCCCTGCCCCATTTGTCAACCTACTTGGAAGGATTCTGTTTGCTCCGATGCCAGCTGCACTGTCGTTCGCGGTGCCTTCAACACTGCCTACCGACACGGCAACACACTCGCCCACGAGATGGGCCACTCCCTGGGCATGGCCCATGATGGGCAAGGTTGCCACCACTCCTCTTCCTCCATCTCTTCACCCACCTACTCTTCACCCACCTCAAGTTGGCTTCCATTAGGCCCCAGTGACAGCTGTGACTCAGCCTGCTGCATCATGGCGCCGAAGCAGACGGGGACGACGTGGAGTAGGTGCTCCGTCCGCCAGTACCAGGACACCATCCTCAACCCCCTCACCCGCTGCATGGACACCAGACGCAGCTCCACCAAACTCCTCGCCGACTCCCCCATCCAGGAGATGCCCGGTAGCCTCATCCTCCTGCCCCCCTCCACATACACTACGCTGGCGGTTTGTAGGCCAGGTGCTGCCCGATGAGGCCCAGTGCCATCAGATCGCGGGACCGCCATCGCAGCCCAAAAACAAACACCACCAAACAACAAACACCACCCCCACCCAGCCCCCAATCAAGAGCACCAGCAAACCAAGCAGCCAACACAAGCGCGCGCACCAAGCCAGCCAAAAAAGCGCCCCAACGAAAGCCAAGCCAACCGCTCCTCACAGTCAAAGCCAGCCAAAAAAGCGCCCCAAAAAGCAAGCCAAGTCCCCCCTCCCTCACAAAAAACAAACACGCAATCAAAAAAAAAAAAATTCAAACACCCACACCCCACACCCCACCAGCCAACAAAACAAAAACACACCCCACCCAAGCAGCCCCCAGCAACGAAGCGCAAAACCCTCTCAAACGCCCAGGCAGCAACACAAGCAGCCACAAGAAAAACCAACCCAGCCAAACAACACACAAACCCCCCCACAACACAAAACACAGCCCCCCCCCCAAAAAAAAACCAAGCCACAAAAGGTCAAGGCAAGCGCAAACCACCAACCAAAACAAAAACACAGCCCAGCCCAGCCCCCTTCCCCCCCAAGCAACAGCCCACACAAAGCCTCCCCCCCAAAAGCCCCCCCCCCCACCCCCAAAAAAACCAAAAGCAACAAAAAAAAACACCACAAACAACCCAACAGAAAAAAAACACCCCACACCCCCCCCCCAAAAAACACAACAAACCACAAACAACAACAAAAAAAAAAAAAAAAAAAGCAAACAAACAAACAAAAAACACAAACAAAAAACACAAACCCCCCCCACAACCACAAAAACAGGGGGTTGACGGGGGGCCAGGGTGTGGGTGGTGAGGAGGGGGAGGGTGTAGGGGGGGAGGCGGAAAACAGGTGCTATACAGACGCTAAGAGGCTGGTGGAGAGAGAGGCGCAGAAATGGCCTCGGAGGAAGAAAAAGGGTTTTGTTGCGGTGCGGCAGTGAACGGAGCCAAGGAGGGAAGGAAGGCTCTCTCCATCCACTTCCCCTTTTCCTGCTCCCCCACTCCACTCTATGCCAGGGAGAAGGAAGTTGTGAAGGGTGCTGGTTGGAGGGGCTGTGATTACGTCCTCCAAGCAATATGCGGCGGGTGGCAGGGGAGTGGGGGGTAAGAAGAAGTGGGTGCTAGGGGTAGTTGAAAAGTGGGTACACAGTGGAGGCAGAGGGCAGAAGGCGTCGTCGCGTGGGCAGGAGAAGGAGGGGAGGGGCATTCACTGCCATCCAGGCAGACAGGGGGGTAGGGGAAGGAGGTTGGTTGGTGCATGTGGAGGGGAGGCCGCGGCGGGCCCGGCCGAGCTCTCTTGCTGCCACATTTGAGAAACCGGAATCCCGCTTCGCCTCCCCGTCGACGCCAACAGCTCACATACACACCCTCTTCCTCCTCCTCTACCCCTACCCTCACCCCCCCTACACCCCCCTTCTACCTCCCTCCCAACACCCCCAACCACCAACACCTTACAAGAATGAGCAACCACCATTCCAAGCAGCCACCAGTCCACTCTTCTTGTTGCAGCCGTCCAATGTTTCTCATGATTTCTTTCCATAACCTTGCATTCTAGCTATATTTAGTTTTCATTTGGCATTTTTCGGTCGTTGGTATTTGTGAACAGTGTGCTCAACCGATTAGCAAACATAAAGCTGCGCAAGAAGAAAAGACTACAGCCAAGAATCGGGGCGTTTAGTGAGGAAAATCATGCGAACTTGACTCCGAGGTCATAGAGCGTTGGTGTAGGGGTAGAATTGAAATCGAAGTGCTAGCAGTGGGCTGTAAAGGGAGGCTGGTTTTGGCTAGCAGAGTTTGACGTCTCCGTTTGCTGAAGCATGGCCAGGCCCACTTTGTGAAGAAGACCAAAATTTCAGCCAATGTAATGATGCTCATGCCCAAGAACATGCTGCAATAGTTTATTCTGTGGCTTGTCCATGAAGAAAGAGGCCAACCCAGTGTTGCCGCCGACATTAGAGATGACAATGGTGGCACTGAGGGCTCGCTGTTGTATGTGCTCTTTGTAGGCTATTTCGTGGAAAAACACACTCAGGCGAATGTAATTTTGACTGCCAAATTCAGCTTCTTATTTATTGACTGAACGCAAAATCGCAGACCGAATGTAGGACAGGTCCTTGTCTGGGGACCTGGGCGCGTACTCGGGCAGAAAGGTGAGGAGTGGCTCGATTCGCGCATAGCTGATGTGCGTTTCGTAGTCCCGCTTCTGGCACTCCACTCCGCACTCACTACCCGCACACTTGTACCAGTAGCCAGCACCCGCCAGGTTGCGCCGTGATTTCAAGTCTCGCCCTTCCTCGCCTGTAGCTCAAGCTTGGCTGTCTAATTTTACTCAAGCTTAATTTTATAAAATTTCAAAATTTACTTTGATTCGTCAACTGCTTCATGCAGAGAAGGAACTCTTGCGGTCGACATACTTTCCATGATGCTGAAATTTGCCAGTATTTCTTCAGCAACCGAACCAAGGCCAGAAAAAAGGCCTTGGATGTAGTATTTGAGTGGGACGCAGTGGCAGTGGCGCTGGAAATATCTGGCCAAGCAGTTGACCTCACAGTTAGTGAGCGTATACTCCGTCAATCCCTTCGGAACCATCCCCTGAGGCCAGTCCTCCTGGCACTCGCCCCAGTCCTCTTTGCTCAGCAAGGACCACTTGAACTTTTTCCATTCCTCCAGCGCCAAGGGGGAGAAAGAAGCTCAAGGGACGTGTGTATGCCGCAGGGAGGCATAGGCGGCGTCCCCGGGGGCCACTGCCAGGGACTTGGAGCCGATCTGCGCCAGCTCCCCCGCCCCGTGCACCTGGAAGCGCAGGCCCTTCTCCGCCGACGGCAGCACGCCTTCTCAAAGCAACCTCTCTTCAGCGAAAGGCTGTCCCAGGCCGTGGACTGTAACCGGGATACTGGCTCAGCTGAGAGTCTATGAGCAGCTGGAGGCCGTGGCCTTGGCCGGAGATGAACTGGCGCTGCATCCAGGCCTCCGCTCCGAACTCATGGAACTCCCAGCAGAGACCCACATCTACAGACGAGCATCCATAAGCCACTGCTCCTTTCTACCATTTCGTTCTACCAGTCATCACTGCTCTGGCGTGTTCGCAGCAGTTGAACGCGAAGCCGCCGAATGAGCAGGACACAAAGCTTTCCTCGCAGTCGAAGCTGCAGCACTGCAGATATATTTAAAAACAAGGAGCAGTATATGACAAACCTGCTTTCGTTGAAAAACTGGGAAATCGTAAACTCAGGATTCCGCTTCAAATACTCCAGCATGAGCAGATCGTATTCTTCCAAACTTCTGTTTTTGCTGAGGAAATTTTCCAGGTTCATATAGCTCATCAGGAAATCTCTGACTCAATCGATAAATTTGTATATGATGATAAAGTGAAAATGGTGAATACTGGAGCAATTTAGAATTGTGCTGGTGCAGTAGCTGAGGATATGCTTCATAGATACGCTGAGCTTTCACTGGACTGTAATTGCAGACGGTCACCTAAACACAAAACAAACATCTAACCCAACATCATATTGCGCCTGTAGCGAAAAAAAAGGCAAGTAAAAAAGGACCTTAGGGAATGGGAGTCCATCTGGGACAACGATATTGGACTGATAGAGGGTCGGGTGCTTTCAATATGCTGCCAACAGGGTCATGGCCTACATCCTTTTTGGCTCAAGAAACTCAGGGTATTGGGAAAGGCGAACCTGATAGGTAAAAACGGCGTACTAAAGCGCTAACAACAGCCAGCCAGAAGAAACGAGCGCGCCAATTTCTGCTTTGGTGGATACGCACAAGTCCGTGGTAAGTTGTTATGCCTGCAGGCTACAAGAGCGATGCAGATTGTGCTGGAAATATTCAAAAAGTAACCGGTAAATTTGTCTGCTTCATAGTTCAAGGCATGGCCGTTCATGACTACCACGGAAAAAGCAGCAATGTGTTTCGTGTTTGAAAGTGAACCAATTTGAAACAGAAAGTGCATTGGTCATCCGGATAAAGAAGAGAAGAAAGTGGGGAAAGTTGCTGACACCTGACTTCGTTATCTCGGGCACTTTGACATAAATGGGCTGTGCATGTGAACTCTGTGTGCAGTGAAGGTTCAGGATACTTCGTCAACAGCAGTAGTTTTGCTTACTCTTCGGCTAATTCACAATAGGTCAACAATGCCGTTTTGGGCTATTAAATTAAATGAGCTCTTCCATGCTTTCCCATTCGACTTCCTACCGTGGGGCGATAATTTCTTTCGCTCATGATTTCAAATACTTATAATCTCAAGACCCACTTAATATTAATTAATTAATTAAACCACTAATTTAATGCTCCTAGATGTCTCCTAAATTAGGTTACAGTTTTGTGCGAAACGGATTCAATCTCATGGTTTTATTTTATTTTTTGTAACATGAGTGAATGTATAGTCAGTTCATTGTTCAGGGCAATTATTGTGCAGCAAAACTTTGAGGTTTCAGAAAATTTTTCCGCCGCATGTGGCAAAGAGCAGGGCAGTCAGAGCTCAGGAGGCATAAGGGCATGGGTGCGAAGGCTGGGAGCGTAGCCTAGCATGCGAAGCATGCTAGGCGAAGCGTAGGGGCCGTAGCGTCCGTGCCCGGGAGGCCGGGAGGAGGCTCTCAAAAAGGTGGCGCCCTGCCCGGTACTACGCGCGCGGGCGGCCAAGGTCCGCTTTTACAGTTACCCCATTTTTCGTCCGTCTGTCCGCATATATATATATTTGTGGTTCCAGAGCCCGTACTCCTCGGTTTTTCAATAAAATTGGCTGAAATTTTGCATGAAGGTCCGTCTGGGTGGTGGCTCGGGACGTTTTTGTGCGCTTGGCGCAATTTTGATTTGTTCCAGATTTATGTTCAAAAAACCTCAAAAATTAGGGCCTTGAAATTCGAAAATTTTTCGAGAATGTGACTTTTACTTGTATTTATTATTAAAAGTATTATTTTTAGTTTTAAAAGCCTCAGAAAAGCCAAAACGAGGCCTAAAAGTTCCTCTTCTGTTTGTTGTGTTTAATCCAATTGAGTTCTAGTTGCTGTGGTAAACTGCAACCATGCAATTGTCAACCATTCTCAACCTCCACATGCAATGGCTCAAAAATGCATTCCGTCCTGGCACAAAATTCTTGATCGTGTCAAATTGAAACGAACCATGTTAAGTGTCAAGACGGCCGCGCATCTATTGGCAATAGCCGATATTAACTTGTTCTAAAAACAATCTTTTTAGTCGCATTTCAAAATTGTTGGTTGAACGAACCTTGTACAGGCAACAGAACTAAACATAGGACCCCACACACTCCATTGCCTTAATACAAGCGACAACTCCTTCGTTTAAAGATCTAAACTTGAGATCGGGGCGGAAAATCTCTATATTTCCTTTCACACTGTCCACTGCTGACGGAATTACTGCTGCAGCCTGCCATCCAGGTCTCCTTGGCCTGGCAATGGCTTTTTTTTCCATTTTCCATTGGGACGATGAAGTTGGGGAAAGAAGGAATTGCGACCTGCAGGACGGCGACGCTCCAGTGTATGCCCTGCTGCACCGGAGGGTAGCGCTTGCAGAGCTCCGTGAGGAGGTAGGCGAGGGCGAGGAGATCGTCGCCCTCACACGGCCACTGCCCGCTCATCACGCGTACTCTCGCATAGCTGAAACAGGCCTGAGTCAGTCTCCCTCCGTTTACCAGAAGAGGTGGCAAAAAGGGGTGGAACAGGGGAGTTTGACGCTAGGGCAGGGGGGATGAGGTAGCCCTGGTTGTCTCGCAGGCGATTCGAGGCACCGTAGTCCACCAGAACGGGACCGCCGTCTTGCATGAGGACCACGTTCTGCAGCTTCAGGTTGCCGTGGAGGAAGCCCATCTGCTCGTGGAGTGCCCGGAGCGCCTGGATCAGCTGAAGGCCCTCACCCGGCCACATCCCGGACATCACGCGCACGCTCGCGTCACTGAAACAGGCCTGAGTCAGTACCAGAAGAGGTGGCAAAAAGGGGTGGAACAGGGGAGTTTGGCGGTAGGCCGGGGCGGGCCGGGGGGGGGGGGGGGGGAGGAGGTAGCACTGGTTGTCTCGCAGCTGCGACGAGGCCCCGAAGTCGACAAGAACGGGCCGCCCATCCTCCATGAGGATCACGTTCTGCGGCTTTAGGTCCCCGTGCAGGAACCCCATCTTCTCGTGGAGAGCCCGTAGCGCCTGGATGAGGTGAAGCCCCACCATCAACACCTGCCAAAAGACACATTTTCCTTCTCTCATAGCTGGCAGAAAACAAGCCCTTCTACCAGCTACCAGAAAAGAAGGGATGATTTTGTGTTTTGATGATTTGCAAAGCAAAGCAGCCAACATTCTCAGATGGGAATGGCAACCTCGAACTCCGGCATGGCGGGCTGGAAGGCGGGGGCGGTGGCCTTGTTGGAGAGGGTGGTGTAGCCCAGGCTGACGACGATGAAGCGGTTGTCCTGGCTCAGCTGCCCGCGGCAGAAGAGCTCCGGAAGATGAGCTCGCAGCGGCGCCGGCACCCGCTCACCACGTGAGTAGACCTAACAACGGTTTTCATACCTTTTAGACCTTCAGTCCACTGCCACTGTCAACCAAAAATAATTGGATTGTTGAATGGAGCGCTTTTTGCAACAATTGGTGTACAGGGCCATAAGTGGCCAACACGGGTAACTAATTATCTGTCATTTTTTCAATCAACTATAACTCAAGATATACTCAATCAAAAAATATTGAGTATTCTGAGTTATAGTTGATTGAAAAAATGACAGATAATTACGGCCCTGTATAGTCTTGGGTGGAAATCCTATTCATTGTTTGTTTGTTTTTGCTCATACCATGTTAAATGGAAAAAAATCAATCAAACAATGATCAAACACGATCTAAAAATTCGGGTCCAGAGTAATTTTCCAGATCACCATTTCAGCTAATGTCTCTATATCGGCGAAGTGACATATAGTTCTAATAAGAGCCACAATGCGAATGGTTGAGAGCTAACCTGGCATTCGCGATGGATGTCGGCGTTGCGTCCGATCTTGACGCAGACCTGGTTGAAGAGGTCCAAGGCCTCGAACACTAGGCTGTTCCCGTCGATCTGGCGCAGGACCCGGTACTGCATCTGTCCGGACTGGGTTCGCAGCACTGCTCCCACGGCCAGAAAGGGGGCCATGCTGGAGCAGAATACAAGAGTGACTAGGAACTCTGCGGTCCTTAGTGAAGCGAGTGGGATTGAAGCGGTCCTTGTCCAACGCCAACCTACCACTTCAGGTGGAACGGATAGGGAATACCTGGCTTGCTTCATGCCGCCAGCCGCCCTTGTCCATGCCTTCGTGCTTTGTGGAGTGGAGCAGCGGTGGCACGACAAAAAAGCTTGTGTGACCACCGCCTTCTAATTAGCTGAAAACGCAACAGAGCTATTGGCTTCATTCAAGGGAAAAGCGCTAGACAATCTTTTTGATGAGACTGGAAGAAGGTATAAAAAAGCAAGCATCTTCCGATAATGTTAAAATTTGGTCTCTGCAATGGGGCTGGGCTAGGGTGGTGGGCGGGAAAAAGGAAAGGGCGGGAAGAGTGAAGAAGTGTGGGAAAGAGTGGGTTAGACTGTGACTGGATCTTCTCCGCATAAAAAAGCCTGCGTTTTGGGAGGGGAAAAGGGCGCGCCCATAATGCTTCCATAGTGCCCCACAATGAAATCCGTAGACAGCTGTCTTCCATCTGTTTTGCCGGCATATATTTCCTCGAAAAACAATTTCATGAATCTTGTGATTTTCCAAAATAAGACCGACATAAAAGGGATCCTTGAATTTCATATTTCCGTGTTTCGTAAAAATATTTGTTTCAAAATTTCTAGAAAAATTTATGGATGGAATAAAAATGGTTAGAAAACGATGAAACCAAACGAAAAAAAATTCAGTAAATGATGCCATTTCCAGAGGAATCAGCGGAAAACGTTTACCGCAACGAAGCATGTTAGGGTGTCAGGGCCATTTCGATGCCCTGTTTGACATACCTTGATCCATCAGGCTTGAAAGGTCTTTGATAGAGCAGGGAGAATAAGAGTGAAGCAGATCCTAAGGTTGGCAGGGCGGTGCAGGGGTGCTCTGGTCAGAGTTCGGAGAAGTGGAGAGCGGTGAAGGACAGGAGCCCGCCAGCTACGGCTGCAGTAGGGCATCAGGGCCAAGAATTGATCATCCAAAGAAGAGGGGAATGACTTCCTGCGCTCAGAGGGAGTACATGATGAAAAGAACCCTGCGGCGCGTGGCGTTGACGGAGGCGCGTGTGCAGGCGGGGGAGGTGCCGGGCTGGAGTGCGAAGAGAGGACGAAGACGCGGATGCCGGAGCGGCAGCAGCAAGACGTCGGCTGTCCTGCCTCCAGGTCCCCCGCCCCACCATCGTTCGCTTCCCTAATCAGCCTGTCCAGCAGCTGAAACGAACTGGCTGAGGAGGTTTGAGTAGGAGAGGGGAGGAAGGGGAGCAGACTAACGGAGGAATTGCACTTGCCGATGAGGATGTTGACGAGTTGGTCGAGGTAGAAGTCTGCCTAGCTGAGCAGGGCCGGTCTGGGCAGAGGCCGCGAGCAGCTTCTCCGTAATTTAAATTGTGAGAAAATGAAATGCTTCACTATTTTGCATTTGGATGAAGCCGCGCAGTCGAGAATACCTTGTTGTTCTGAATATCGCTGAGACTAATCGCTAAATTGCCAAATTGCCTGTTATGCTACTTCGATGTTTTGCCTACTTTGGTTTTGTTTTTGGGCCACAAAATTGCTGCTGACAAAACTTCCAAACAAAAAGCAGCATTCGAGAAAAAAAAACCCCACGCATAATTCCACAGTGTTGAGCATTTTAGCACCCAGAAGCATTGTAAACGGGAAAAACCCGAGATAGCCATTGAACATTGAATAGCAAGAAAAAGCAATCAATGATTGGCACAGAACATTTTGACTCAGACAAAAAAGCGCGTCCATTGATTCGCTTGGACGCCAGGGAAGCAGCGTCGCATTGCTTCCCGCCCTTCCGCCTCCACTTTTTTCCTCAAAAAAATTCTTATTCTCATCCCTCTATCCGCATCTCTATGAGGAAATGAAGGAGGGAAGAAGAGGAAAAGGCAACCTATCCCAGAGGCAGAGAACGTGGGAGCGGCAGGACTTGACGTGGGCGATGGCGCGGTTGTAGATGGGGAACTTGCGAGCGCAGGCGGCGCAGGCGTAGGGCAGGAGGCCCTGGCAGGTGTAGGCGTGGGTGAGGACTCGCTTGCGGAAGTTGGCCGTCTCCTCCGTTGGCGTCTTGTAGGGGCAGCGATGGCAGGAGGTGGAGGGGGAAAAGGGGAGCGAAGGGGAAAGACAACCTATCCCAGAGGCGGAGAACGTGGGAGCGGCAGGACTTGACGTGGGCGATGGCGCGGTTGTAGATGGGGAACTTGCGAGCGCAGGCGGCGCAGGCGTAGGGCAGGAGGCCCTGGCAGGTGTAGGCGTGGGTGAGGACTCGCTTGCGGAAGTTGGCCGTCTCCTCCGTTGGCGTCTTGTAGGGGCAGCGATGGCAGGAGGTGGAGGGGGAAAAGGGGAGCGAAGGGGAAAGACAACCTATCCCAGAGGCGGAGAACGTGGGAGCGGCAGGACTTGACGTGGGCGATGGCGCGGTTGTAGATGGGGAACTTGCGAGCGCAGGCGGCGCAGGCGTAGGGCAGGAGGCCCTGGCAGGTGTAGGCGTGGGTGAGGACTCGCTTGCGGAAGTTGGCCGTCTCCTCCGTTGGCGTCTTGTAGGGGCAGCGATGGCAGGAGGTGGAGGGGGAAAAGGGGAGCGAAGAGGAAAGGCAACCTATCCCAGAGGCGGAGAACGTGGGAGCGGCAGGACTTGACGTGGGCGATGGCGCGGTTGTAGATGGGGAACTTGCGAGCGCAGGCGGCGCAGGCGTAGGGCAGGAGGCCCTGGCAGGTGTAGGCGTGGGTGAGGACTCGCTTGCGGAAGTTGGCCGTCTCCTCCGTTGGCGTCTTGTAGGAGCAGCAATGGCAGGAGGTGGAGGGGGAAAGGGGAGCGAAGGAGGAAAGGCAACCTATCCCAGAGGCGGAGAACGTGGGAGCGGCAGGACTTGACGTGGGCGATGGCGCGGTTGTAGATGGGGAACTTGCGAGCGCAGGCGGCGCAGGCGTAGGGCAGGAGGCCCTGGCAGGTGTAGGCGTGGGTGAGGACTCGCTTGCGGAAGTTGGCCGTCTCCTCCGTTGGCGTCTTGTAGGAGCAGCAATGGCAGGAGGTGGAGGGGGAAAAGGGGAGCGAAGAGGAAAGGCAACCTATCCCAGAGGCGGAGAACGTGAGAGCGGCAGGACTTGACGTGGGCGATGGCGCGGTTGTAGATGGGGAACTTGCGAGCGCAGGCGGCGCAGGCGTAGGGCAGGAGGCCCTGGCAGGTGTAGGCATGGGTGAGGACTCGCTTGCGGAAGTTGGCCGTCTCCTCCGTTGGCGTCTTGTAGGGGCAGCGATGGCAGGAGGTCCTGGCACCCTTCAAGGCCTCCTTTTTGTTTCCTGCGGCCGCGTCCATCT
>JASANA010004871.1:0-13521 GCA_030248095.1 Ptycholaimellus sp. GST1_10
CTTCTAAGACTGTTCCCTATCCAAGATTATTGCTGTAGGTTGGCTATCTGCTCCACCTCTAGGAACAGGGCGAAGGGTGATGATGAGTTTGGGCTGCTGGCTGCCGATGACAACTCCCAGTTCTGAGCTGAAAGTGTCCCCAGCGGCAGCAGCCACTGCGCCAGCGAAGATGAGCTCCAGTTGGCTGCCATGAGCTTTCGATGGCCTGCTGACTCAGCTGCTTTGTGCCTTGTTAATGAGAAGTGAGATAGAAACCTGAGGTCTAATGGGGGTTGATGAGCAAAGCCGAAGTGAAGGAGTGAGAGGAGGGAAGCGAGTAGAGGAACGCCGCCGTTGGCCACCACCTGGCGCCAGTCCCGCTCACCTTCACCCACCGACTTCCATGCCCCGTATATCCTCAAAGCTCCCGTCTCCTTCAGCCCGTCTCAAACTTTCCCCTCCTAATATTTGCTTCAAACTTTTCAATTTATCTAATCATAGTGGCTTTTGCGAGTACCTTCAATCCCCAAATGTAGCAATTTGAAAGCCCTGAGAGTCTGTGAACATATCACATGGCCTTGTAGTCTGAAGGAAGGAAACTTGGCCTTGCGCTGTTGGCGAAATCGGGTGAGGCGACTGGCCGCGAGGAAGAAAATGAGCAGGAGGGTGATGTGGATGCTGCTGGCCAGCGTCATCGCCGCACCCATGAAGAAGGCTGCAATAAAAGAATATTCTCTAGCCGTCTCCGGTGACTGGAGGGTAGGAGAGACCGGCAATTTGACCAGAGACTGCAAGGGAGCGGCGGCGGCGAGCTCGAAGAACCATGGCCAAGGGCAAAAGAACGGCGGCCAAGCTCCGTTCCAAACTCAAAGCCTCTCCATCGGCCCAGGCTTCCTCCGAGGACACTGGTGGCTTTGCTAAGATAGGCACTGTCAACGTAGTTCCAGAGGGAGGAAGGAACCTAAGCTGAAGTGGACAATCACTAGGCTGCCTAGAGTCAGCAGTAAGAGTGCAAAGCATTCGACTAGAGCCATTATGTTTGGACGATGTCTGCTGAGGCAAAAGATGGCTGATGACGGGAAGGAACTGCGCAATTTGTACTTTGTGTCGTGACTCCATTCTCAGGTTAGAAGCATAACACATTTCCTACTATAATTTGCCTGTGATGAGTTAAAATCAAGTAGAACGACCAACTTAAGTATTTTTGTCCTGAAATTTAAATTTACTTCCGTACAAGCAAAGAAAAAACTATGTAACGATTGCTCGAAGAACAAAAGACATCTTATCCTCACAATAAATCATAAAAATAAAAATAAACTACCAATCTAAATTCGAAGAGCAATTTAAAAGCCGAATTATACAAATTAAATTATGAAGTTAAGCGAAATATACAATGACTTGATCTTAAGCATAGGAATTATTGCTTAGATAAATGCAATTTTTGGAAGTGCAGCGGGTTCACTATGCCTTTTTCAGTGCTCTTTAATAATTAATAAAGTTCATTTTTGGATGCATTACAAATTATTTCATCTTTTTTTAATTTTCAATTTTTTAAGTATAAATATTTATCCCTTTTAAGTGGAGTTTTTTCATTGTTTTGTTGCAAACTTAATGATTCCTCAACGATTTGCTTGCTTCCAGTTTTTATCAAAAGCTGCAATCATTGCATCAGGTTTTTTCACTCAACAGGAGTCTTCCTTGTAATCCAGAAGACTGGATAGCACCAACAGTCTGGCCACATCGAGTTAACGCGGCGACAATGTCCTCTGCAGATGAAACCACGCCTGCAAACTTACCCTGCCCATTTTGTATTTTGAGGAACTAACCGGTACCATGGACAAGCCAAAATAAGCTCTTTTCTCCCAAAAATCGACTGCCCCGAGTGTAAAGCCAAAGAAAGCTCACTGCTACTAACGGAATTTGCTGTGTCACACGATTTTGTTTGAGATTCAAAACATCGTAACAGCGCTCAAAAACAAAATATTAATGCCCAACAAGCAGACTCGATTAGTAAAAAAGAAATTTCTTTGGCTATACGCTCGGGGCTGTCGATTTTTGAGAGAAAAGAGCTTATTGTCTGCTTAACGATTGTACCAGATATTTATTTGATAGACTAGGCTGGAATGAATAACGGGCACACTCGCCGTCCGCATTTTCCACCTGTTGTCGTGAACATGAAGGCATCAGCAGCACATAGAGCGACGAAAACCAAAAAATAGGATATGATCATACTCTTATGGTTTACAACGAGGGCTAAGAATAATGAAAGTTCACTGCACGATCCTGCTTTTAACGTAAAATAGAGATGCTAATTTCTGGATAAAGAAAACTGCGTTTGCTTTAGAAGACCAGTCTTAAAAAAACTTTTGCTAGGGTCCATGTCGATTCGTGAACAATAACAATAATTTATGAACAATTATTTACAAATTACAATTTCCAAATCGTGAACAATTGACATATTTCATGATCAATGTGGGGTAAGTGATAAAGGCCCAGGTAGTGAACAGGTGAAAAGTGGAAAAAAGTAATTTTTTTTGAAACAAGGTATTCTCGGCGGTTGCCAAGATGCGCGGCCTCACCCCAAGACACCACCTAGATGAAAATGCCAAAATTCATCAGATTTCAATGAAAAACTATGAATTATGCATGTTCCAATTTTTGAAACATCAAGATTTTGGGTTTTTGACTATAAATCGAGAAATACTAAAAATTTCCGAAATTCCTTTTGCCAGCTTCAAGATATTATTTTCACGGATGTACATACCAAAAATCAGCTAGTTTCATCGAAAAACCATGGACTTATGCATGTTCAAATTTTTGAAACATCAATATTTTGGGTTTTTGACTATAAATCAATAAATAAAAAATATTTCGAAATTTCCTTTTGCCAGCTTCAAGATATTACTTTGACGGATGTACCTGCCAAAAATCAGCTGCTTTCATTGAAAACCCAGCGATTTATGATTTTTGGTACTTTGAAACATCAAAATTTTGGGTTTTGGGCGAAAAACGCAAAATTACGTCAAGCGCAAAAAATGGCCTGGAGATACCACCTAGGCGGACCTTCATGCAAAAAATTAGCCAATTTCGTTGAAAAACCGCGGAGTACGGGCCCCGGAACCACACATATATCTTATATAATACGGGTGATGCCATTTTGGGAGGGGTCTCGGGCTCCCTGAATTCTTTACTTATACTGGCATATGATAGCTTTATGAATCAGTTTTGACGAGTTATTCAAAATTATTTGAGGGGATCCATGCATGGAAAACATTCAAAATATGAAACAATCAAAAACGTTGGCATTTTTGCGATTTTTGGACAATTTTTGACTTTGGGACTTCATAGCTCCTCCAATTTTCAACATTTTCTGTCGGACTTTTTTTAAAATTGAAGCTACAACAGTTCTGCTTAAAATCCATCAATTAGTTTTAAAAAAATTTAGTAAAAAATTTTTAAAAAAATGGATTGACAGATGCCAATTTTTCGATTTCTGGCCTACCCAGGGGCCCAATGTTTTTGGAATGATTCAAGTAATTCTTCAAGACAAAGAAAACGCAAGGCAAGCTTAATGCAGGCACAGCAGCCATTATGTGCATTGACCTCAAATTGTCCCTTGCATTGATAGAAGTTTTTGAATATTTCACACTCCACTGGCATCTTAACGGCCACAAAGAAGTCTAAAATTCTGCTTCATATTATTTCCCAATACGCTAATTTATTTACATTGTTTTATACATTTAGAAATCCTTTTGCTAATTTTCTAATTTCTTTCTTTCCTTCTCCTGATTTTAGGAGAGCATATTTAAGGTTCGTTTGGAACTGGTCTAAACTAAATGTGGCCGCGCTTCGCTAGTATTGGGCTGGCGCGAACGGAGCGTTAGCGAAGTGTCAGCGCCCAGCCCCTCTTTTCGACCCAGGTGTACGTTTTCGGGGTTATTGCTAGATCTTAAAATTGATAAGGATTTTACGCTTCATAGAAATGTCCAATCGTGCTGATTCTTTCTGCATTGGAAAGAGCATCATTGAATTGACCAAAACTCGCGAGAAATCATCAAAAATTGGTAAAATTCGTGAGAAAATCACTCAAAACCATTTGTCCGAACTCCTCCTCCTTCTCCTTCTCCTTCTCCTTCTCCTTCTTCTTCTTCTCCGCATCTATTCAATGGACGATAGTAGGTATTCATTTCATCCCCCACTCACCCCCCTCCCCGGGTCCTTGGGCCTCATGTATTGATTTTTATTCATAAGTCTTCAGTTAAACATTGATGCATGTGGACCAGTGGTGTAGTGGTCTAAGCGGTTGAACAGCTGGTTGAAACTGGGAGGTTCGAATTCTTCTTAGGCAATCATTTTTATTTTGGAAATTTTAAGTTGAGAAAACAACTGGTACCATCGGCTGGTCAGAATTGGGCTGGCGCGAACGGAGCTTTAGCGGAGTGTCAGCGCCCAGCCCCTCTTTTCGACCCAAGTGTAAGTTTTCGGGGTTATTGCTAGATCTTAAAATTGATAAGGATTTTGTGCTTCATAGAAACGTCCAATCGTTCTGATTCTTTTTGCATTGGAAAAAGCATCATCGAATTGACCAAAACTCGCGAGAAATCATCATAAATTGGCAGAATTCAAGAGAAAATCACTCAAAACCATTTGTCCGAACTCCTCCTCCTTCTCCTTCTCCTTCTCCTTCTTCTTCTTCTCCGCATCTATTCAATGGACGATAGTAGGTATTCAATCGGACATCAGTAATGGATTCATTCATTCATATTGGGCTGGCGCGAACGGAGCTTAAGCGGAGTGTCAGCGCAAAGCCCCTCTTTTCGACCTAGGTGTACGTTTTTGGGGTTATTGCTAGATCTCAATTTTGATAAGGCTGCTGCTCGTCACAGAAAGCTCCAATCGTTTTAATTCTTTTTGCAATGGAAAGAGCAACATCGAATTGACTATAGTTTATCTTTTGACTTTTGCCCAAAACTATTTATTTAACAATGAAAAATGCCAAAAACCATTTGTCCGAACTCCTCCTTCTTCTCCTTCTTCTCCTTCTGCTCCTTCTGCTCCGCATCTATTCAATGGACGATAGTAGGTATTCATTTTATCCCCCCGCCCCCTGCCCCCGGTCACTGGGCTTTATCATATAGTCATTTATTGATAAATCTGAAGTTAGGCTAAGGTGGCATATGCCGCAGTGGTGTAGTGGTGTACGCGATTGGTCAGATGAATGATCCTGGCAGGTTCGTATCCTTCTCAAGCATTCTTTTTTATTTTTGTCTGTTTAAAGTTGAGAAAACAACTGGTATCATCGGAAGGCCTAATGTAAAGCTCTATTTTCCCAAAAATCGATTCTCCTAAACAAAATCTAAGAAAATTTCTCAAAAATTTTTATGTTTGCCTATAGATTTGCATTGTAATTTCCGATTTGAAAATTTTTTTTAAGTTTTTGTTTTTATTTTTTTATTTATCTAATAAAATCTTAGCTAAATATATAACCAACATTATAAAATTTGTATTTATACATTTTATACTATATTAAAAGTGGAAGAAATATCTGGTACCATCGGCAGGCCAAATGTGGGTCTCTTTTCTCCAAAATTTGCAATTGACTCGAGTAAAAAGTCAAGGAAATACATTTTATACTAGTGGAATCTGCTGCGTCATCTGCATTTTGTTTTTGGGCGCGCATGGAAAGAGACAATGATCTGCGCGCCAAAAACAAAATGCAACTGTCCAAGCAGCAGATTCCACTAGTATAAAATGTATTTCCTTGACTTTTTACTCGAGTCAATTGCAAATTTTGGAGAAAAGAGACCCACATTTGGCCTGCCGATGGTACCAGATATATATATATGCGGACAGACGGACGCAAAAATGGGGTAACTGCTTAAGCTGGCCTTGGCCGCCCGCCGCTTCGGGCAGGGCGCCAGAGCTCCTCCGGCCTCCGGGCACGGGTGCTACGGCCCCTACGCTTCGCCTAGCATGCTTCGCATGCTAGGCTGCGCTCCGGGGCCTCCGCACCCATGCCCTCCGGCCTACGGAGCTCTGACTGCCCTGCCCTCCGCGGCAGGCGGCCTTCGGCCGCGCAAAAAATTTTTGGTAGAGCCAATGCAAGTTGATGGAATTTTGAAAAATCGGCACTAGGGCCAATGGTAGGTGAATGAAAAGATAGGTGGTTTTCACCTACCCAACATTCAGGACAAGATTGACCACAAAAGGGACCAAAATGGCCACAAACTTCCCACTAGTCATTGAGGGTCCAGGTGAAATGCTAGGTGAAAAGTATGGATAGCAAAACATTCTGAGAATAACCTTCTCTAACCCTCATATAATTGTTTATACACCATTCCAGCAATAGTTAAGAGTACACCAGCACCCACAGTAAGAAAATACAAGAATTTTTCAATGCCACGGAAAAAGAAAATTTTAGTCGGGTAGATGAAAAGTTGGGATGCAAATGCATGAAATGCAATCCAAAGTTTGTCCAAATCAGTTGAGAAATTGCCATTTTTCAGCATACCCCATTTTTCAACCTTTCTACCCAAAAAGTATTGTTTCAAATGCTCCGGGACCGGTTCCACCCCTCCAGATCTTTCTAAAATGTTATTACCTATCAGCAAAAAAAAAGTTTGTCCAAATCCGTTGAGAATTCGTCTGTTTCTCAACATACCCCATTTTTAAACTTTTCTACCCAAAAAAATAATGTTTCAAATGCTCCGGGACCTGTTCCACCCCTCCAGATCTTTCTAAAATGGTATTACCTTTCAGGAAAAAAAGTTTGTCCCAATCCGTTGAGAATTCGCCATTTCTCAGCATACCCCATTTTTCAACCTTTCTACCCAAAAAAGTAATGTTTCAAATGTTCAAATTCCGTGTCTACCCTTCCAGATCTTCCTTAAATAGCATTACCTTTCAGGAAAAAAGTTTTGTCCCAATCCGTTGAGAATTCGCCCGTGGACAGCATTTCCAGACATATTGGGCTGGCGCGAACGGAGCTTTAGCGGAGTGTCAGCGCCCAGCCCCTCTTTTCAACCCAGGTGTACGTTTTCGGGGTTATTGCTAGATCTTAATTTTGATAAGGCTCTAGCTCATGACAGGAAGCTTCAATCGTTCTAATTCCTGTTGCATTGGAAAGAGCATCTGCAAATTGTCCAAAACTCGCGAGGAATCGTCAGAAAACGGCAGAATTCTAGAGAAAATCGCTGAAAACCATTTGTCCGAACTCCTTCTCCTTCTCCTTCTTCTCCTCCTCCGCATCTATTCAATGGACGATAGTAGGTATTCAATTGGCCAACAGTAACGGGTCAGCAAAGACATAAGTGTATTTAATTAATATAGTCCAATTGGATAATCAAAGCATGCGGCTTTATGGCCAAGTGGTGATCTGGATTTGTGAGGGCTGGGTTCGAATCCTCCTCATTGCAAATATTTTTTGTTTTATGTATAAAAAGTGGGAGAAACAAGTATATGGCGCAGAGCGCAATAGGTGACCGCGGAGCTCTCAACATACCCCATTTTTCAACCTTTCTACCTAAAAAAGTTATGTTTCAAATGCTCCGGGACTTGTCAAACCTCTCCAGATCTTCCTCAAATTTTATTTCCTTTCAGGAAAAAAAAAGTTTGTCAATATCCGTTGAGAATTGAGCCTTTTACAGCATACCCAAATTTTCGACCTTTCTACCCAAAAAAGTAATGTTTCAAATGCTCGGAAACCAGTTCCACCCCTCCATATCTTCCTAAAATCTCATTACCTTTCAGGAAAAAAAAGTTTGTCCAAATCCGTTGAGTATTGAGCCTTTTACAGCATACCCAAATTTTCAAACTTTCTACCCAAAAAAGTAATGTTTCAAATGCTCGGAAACCAGTTCCACCCCTCCAGATCTTCCTAAAATTTTATTACCTTTCAGGAAAAAAAAAGTTTGTCCCAATCCGTTGAGAATTGAGCCTTTTACAGCATACCCAAATTTTCAACCTTTCTACCCAAAAAAGTAATGTTTCAAAAGTTCAAATTCCGGGTCTACCCCTCCAGATCTTCCTAAAATCTCATTACCTTTCAGGAAAAAAAAAGTTTGTCCAAATCCGTTGAGAATTCGCCCGTTCCCAGCATTTCCAGACATACATATATACATATATACATATATACACATGAGGACAAAAGTTGAGTAACCTCTATAGACCGCGGAGCGGCCCTTCGGGCCGCTCCGCGGTAAAAATATCTGGTACCATCGGCAAGCCTAAATTGGATCTATTTCTCCCAAAAATCCGATTACCCCAAGTTCAAAGTCAAAGATATACATCTACTGCTAGTGGAATCTGCAGAGCCACCTGCATTTTGTTTTTGTGCGCAATGGAAAGAGCCTCTGAACTGCACGCTAAAACAAAATGCAAATGTCTTAGAAGCTGATTCCACTAGTAGTAGATGTATTTCTTTGACTTTGAACTCGGGGTAATCGAATTTTTGGGAGAAAAGAGATTCAATTTAGGCTTGCCGATGGTACCAGATATATTTATACAACCAGACGTATAAGGACCAAAGTTTAGTAACATCTATAGACCGCGGAGCGGCCCTTCGGGCCGCTTCGCAGTCAAAAATTTAATGTTGTTGCAAGGTTTTTTGTGAAGAATGTGTCTAGTTGAGCTATTCAATTGACCAAAACATCGTACCTACAATGATAACGCACAAGTCTTCTAGCCAAACAATGTGTCAGTTTTGATGCTAGCCCTATACTTCCATTGTGTCGAAGCTCCAATCTCACTTTGCAGCAGACAAAAATTCTTTCCTACTAATTAGCTATAGGCCAATGGTCTGGCTCAGCAACTACTCTTTAACGCTTCATATTCTGTCGAGATAAAAATGCTGAATGTTTCTGGCAATGTGGCCCATATTGAGTTTTCCATTATAGGGCAAAGTGGGAAGGTGGGGGAGATGCGTGTGTTTGCAGAATGGAAGGGGAATCAATGAGGGCAGCAGGTGCTGCCACGGCCTCCAACGCTTAGTGGCTTTCCAAGGCCTTTCCACGGCGTCAACGCCCGATGCTCTCCAATCCAAACCTCACCCACCATGCTCCGACTCAGAGCTGCTGGCAAACGCAATCTCAGGCAACTTCCCCCATTCCGCACTTTCTTCCTCGTCCTCTGTATTCGGCGATTTTTAGGTATTTTGCCGTCTTTTCACTGCTGCTCACCTTTTTTCTGCTACTGAACAATGAGGAGAAAGAGGGAAAAGCTCCTCCAGCTCTCCTTTCCCCCATCACCGCCCCGCCGGCATCTGCTCCTAAGTTGTCCAAACTCTCTCCACGGGCGGCTAATGAGTGTGAAATTGAAGAGAGGCGAGGGACTTGCTGCTGAACGGCAATGTGCAGCGGCGAGAGGAGAAAAGGGGTGTGGAGGAGAAGAGAGAGGAGATGGAGGGCGGAGAGAGTGGGCTGAAAGACTGGGAGGACAGGGCGGCGGTGGAGAGGGAGAAGGGGAGGGTGGGGCCCGGGGAGCAGGGCCAGGCACATCGGCTGCCCGCGGACGACGACACGAAGAAGGCTGTGCAGGACCTGTTGCGCCAGCACGGCTTCAACGCCCTGCTCTCACAGCACATTGCCCTGGACCGCGCTGTGAAAGACATTCGGTGCGGCAAATGCATCTTCTCTTAGAGCTGAGTTGGCCCAAATTCCACTTTTAGACATCCTCAGTGCCAGCAGAAGAAATACCCGGCCAAGCTGCCCACCGTCTCTGTCATCATGCCTTTCCACAATGAGCACGTCTTGCGCCATCTAATCTAATCGCCTGACAATTATTTCCCGCATTTTTTAGCTACACACTCTGCTTCGCTCTTGCCGGTCAGTGATCAATCGCAGTCCAGCAGAGCTGCTCAGTGAGGTTAGTTGAAACAGCAGGAAATAAGATGAGGCTGGAATGGGTGCCAGGTAATAGTGGTGGATGATCTGAGTACGCATGTAGAGCTGAAGCAGGAGCTGGAGCGACGTCTGGCTCAGGAGTTCGCTAGTCGAGTGAAGCTGGTCAGGGCCCAGAAACGCGAAGGACTTATCCGGTGTGTTGGGAGCTTGTTGGAGTGTTGGTAGAAATGAAAGTATTTGAAGAGCCCGTTTGCTGGGGATAAAAGCGGCAAGAGGCGAGGTGGTGGTTGTACTGGACAGCCATTCGGAGGTCAACTACAACTGGCTTCCACCACTCATCGCTCCTATCGCCGCCAATCGGCGCACCATTGTCTGCCCTTTTGTGGATGTAATAGATATGGACACATTCGAGTACAAGGCACAGGATGAAGGTTCTATCCTCCTATCCATCCTTCCTTTTTAGGAGAACTCATCAGATTGAGGGGCCCGTGGCGCTTTCGACTGGGAGATGTACTACAAGCGTCTACCTCTGCTCAAGGTTCATACCAGCCTTCTATAGAGAGTGGAAAGACTGGCCCTTTCAGAAAGACCGAGAGAACCCTACGGAACCATTTGAAAGTCCAGTGATGGCTGGCGGCTACTTTGCCAGTGACAGAAAATGGTTGCCTCCAAGCGCTCATCAGCAACTGCGACTTGAGCTGTTCAGGTTTTGGGAGCTGGGCGGCTACGACGAAGGCTTGGATGTCTGGGGCGCGGAGCAGTACGAACTGAGCTTCAAGGCTTTCTTCTGGTCGGCTCAGAAAAGGTGCTCACTGGGAAAGCTTGAGGTGTGGCAGTGCGGCGGTCGAATGGTGGACGCTCCCTGCTCCCGTGTAGGCCACATCTACCGCCGCTTCTCGCCCATCAGCAATCCCGGCGTCGGCGACTACTATGGGCGCAACATTCGCCGGGTCGCCGATGTTTGGATGGATGAGTACAAAGTCAGTACTCCCTCCATGTCTTTCCTAGGCCTTTGGCCACGGCCTGGTCTAGGAATACATTCTGAAACGGCGGCCTCACTATCGCAACATCGATGTGGGCAATTTGACGAAGCAAAAGGAACTGCGACAGCGCCTCCACTGCAAGCCCTTCAAGTGGTTCATGGAGAACGTGGCTTTCGACCTGGAGGAGAAGTATCCCCCAGTAGAGCCGCCCAAAGGGTCACATACACTCTCAATTACCAGCAGTGTACAAAATTCTTATAGACTGCAGGGCAACGGGCGATATTCGAAGTGAGGCGGATAGGAATCTTTGTCTGGACACCAAGTTCATCCAGCAGGAGCAGGCCTTCGGTTTGGAGCCGTGCATTCGGGCCGGGGAAGGACAGAGGGGAGAGCAGCGCTTCGAGTATAGCCGCCATCTGGACATCAAGCCTCAAGGGCGCGCCATGTGCTTCGACGTCACCAGCAACCAGCATCATGCCCCCGTATGCCGCCTCAATTGGGCCTAAGCCGATCAGAGAGAAACTGGCTGGGTTGGAAAAAGGTGATCCTGTTCAGCTGTCACGAGCAGGGCGGGAACCAGGAGTGGTTCCTGGACCTGGCCACCAGCCATCTTTATCACCCTGTCTCTACCCAGTGCCTCGATTCCGACCCTGAGAGGAAGGAAATATTCATGGCACCCTGTGCCAATGTCACCACTCAGGTATTTTGCATTTATCCGTTGCAGTGGTAATCCCGATTAAATTGTTTTTCACAGAGGTGGAGATGGGAAACTATCAAGGAAGACGTTGTTCGAGAATGGTATAGAAAGAAAAACGTGAGAGGTCCCCAGTTTTAGCTTGCCAAATGCCCGATGCAAATTACTTGACATACTATGTAGTGTTTTGGATTCCTTGCCATACTCAAACGGATCAAACTCGCATCACACAAAGAACTTGAAAACAACTAAAGCATAACATGGACAAATAACCTGCTACCTGTGTGATTAGATCGCGACTAAAGACCGGTTTACAAGCAGACACCAAATGAGCGGAAAAGGAGATTAGGAAAGGATGGCGCAAAGGACGGTGGAAATACTTGCAATTGGAAGCAGAGCAGACCTATCACAGCTCGCCAACCAAAGGGAAGGAAGACCAAGACAGGAACATCAGGCAAAGAAAAATAGGACTGCATCGATTGGTCAGCCTTTGCTGATGCCTAAAAACCTAATCAGATTCCGGATGTGACTCCCCTGTTTCGCTCTGGAAACGTCTGTCTGTTTTACTCGGTTAGACTGAAGGGGTGGCTGACTGAAGGTTTGGAGTCTTTGCCGTAGATTTGGATGGCGGCGTTGGCCAGGTCGACCACGAATCGATCGAGCCAGGAGACTGAGTGCGGATCCAGCGAGGAGCCTTCCATGAAACCTGGGAACAGGAAGAGGTGGAGAAAAAAGTGGGGAGGTTTGAAAAGAACCTAAGTGTCCGCCGTGCTTGGTGAGAACGAAGAGAGTGTCGCGGTTGCGAAGGGAGTGTTGGATGACGGGCTCGTAGAGCGGGGGTGGGATGAGCGGGTCGTCCTCCGCATTCAAGTACACCATCGGCACCTCTATCTCCAATCACTTCCCAATCAAGAGGGCTCAAGAAGCAGGACAAACAAATGGAGCAACATCGTCGATGACTGTCATGCAGCTGCACCAGCGGTAGTAGTCATCCACTTTGTCAAAGCCCAGTACCCGTCTGGAAGCAGAAGTAAGGTGGGGGAGTGGGGGGAGTGGGGGGAGTAAGAGAGTATGCCTGGAATAAGCGTCGTCGAGCATGCGGAGGCTGGTGGCGGCGAAGACGCTGGCCTCTTCCACGAGGCCGGTGCGGACGTGGGGTTTGACGGCGGTGACGACGTTCTGCCGCAGCACACTCTTCACCTTCTCCGTCATTATGTAGTTCAGCAGCCGACGCAGCCCCGTCCAGTCTTGCAGCATCTGCAGACGAAGGATGGATGAGAAGGGAAGGGAAGGGAGTGAGGGAAGGGGAGGAGGGGTGAAGAGTTAGAGGAAACCCTGGCAGCAAGGACGGCGTCGTAGCCTTGACAGATGGAGACGCCGCAGATGATGTGGGATTTGAGCTCGCGGCCCTGAGTGCCCAGGTATTTCGTCACGATGTTCCCGCCCATACTGAAGCCCACCACTATCACCCGTGTCTCTGGATACAGCTCCAGAATTCGCGTCACCTTCAAACGTCGCGTCACCTCAAACGTCAAGGAAGAAGGAAGGTGTTTTGACCATGCAGTGGTACTCCTGGGTTGATCCGTAGTTGAAGATGCGGGGGGTGGTGAGTGGGATGCCTTTGAGTGCGCCCACGTGGTTGAGGATGGCGCAGCGAAAGCCCCCCTCCTGGGCATGATGGAAGAAGCGCCTGATGTAATCATCTGCATAGGGAGGGGGCTGCTTTATGATGGAGGAGGGAGTGAAGAGGGATGAGGAGACTTTGGCTGTGGTTGGCGATGCCGGGGCAAAGAGCAAAAGTGAAGTCGCCGTCGGGGTGCTCCGCGATGGGCTCGAAAACGTCAAAGGTGCTCAACGTCCCGTCCGGCAACCGCATCCGATAGCGCGCGTCCGACGACCGCTTCAGGTTCTTGTACTGCAATGCCCAACTTCCCATTGAGTCTAGGATGAGAAGGGTTTGGGAGAGATGACCTGGGCGATGCCGTAGACAAGGGTTTGAAGGTGGCCATTGTGGCCCCAGAGCTTG
>JASANA010004872.1:0-34826 GCA_030248095.1 Ptycholaimellus sp. GST1_10
TACTTTATCCGGACCACCACCACTTGAATTTTTCATTTTCTTAAATTTGCGAAATACATTTCCTTCTGAGAATTCTATAGGGATAACTATTCCGCTTTGATCTGCTTTTGACAGGTGGTTTGAGGAGTAAACTAGCAAAGGCGCTGGGTCTAGACCGTCATTGTAGACTGAGCTGAACTGGTTAGTGAGTGCATCAATAATCTCAAATGTGTCCGTGAGGGTACAGTCACCAACTCTGATTGAAGTTATTGATACCTGCTTCCTTTTACACCCTGTGAAGTATTTTAGTTCTTTCCAAATGTCCTGGCTACTATTGCAATTTTGAAATTTTTCACTGAGATAACTTCGTTTTGCCTTTTTAACCTCATGCCTTCTCTTTTTGTTTAAAGCCCACAATGAGAGATGAACTTGGTGCATTAACGGATGTCCTTTACGCACGAGATCATTTAGATGACTCCTCGCTTGCTTTATTGTATTGCTTATGTCAAGGCGTTTCCTTGTCATCCAAACATTTTTATAATCGGAGTGCATTTTCTTTAGAGGGCAGACACTATCTAGCATTTGCAGAAGTTGAGTTTCCAGTTTAAGAAGTGCATTCTCGCCATCAGTACTATCAACAATTTCTTTGTTAATATCTCTTTTGGCATTTTCAAGCAGTATAAGTAACGCATCTACCTTGCCTGGGTTCCACATTCTACATTCGAAGAAATTAGTGACAATTGATTTTGAGTGCTTTTGGTGCGCAGTAAGCGATACATATGTTGCATGGTGTCCCGTTCTGGTTTTTTCAAATATTGGACCTAGGCCATAAATCAGATCCAGCTGTGTAGTGTTGCAATAATATTCATTGAAAGCAATAATGACAAACGACAGCACTTGGAATTGATACCTCATGAACATAAACATCTCCTGGGTCAAATATGACATTTACAACTATAAAAGGAAAAAGAAAGCAAACAACTCCCCGCATCATTTCCAGCCAAAGACAGTAATACTGCAAAACAACTTGTCTAATGTTGCCAGCCATGCAAACCTCAAATCATTGACAGCAAAAAGAACACCAATCCATAAAAACGCCAATATTCGACATGCCAATTTATCAAAATACCTTGAAACGAAAAAGAAAAGATCAAACCAATCAAAAAAGAAGAACATAGCCACCTTGCAAAAACTGAACATCAATGCCCCGCCATTTGTCCCTGGAAAATCACAATGCAAAATCACTGAACAGCATGACGAGGAAGAGGTCCCCAATCTACTAGTGCTAAACATGTGTAACATGGGCCTCGATGTCAAGAGAATAAGGAACATTATAACAGATGTGAAAATAATGGCAGTCATTGTTAAGCATATGAGATCTGACATGCGCTTAGTAGAAGCAATCCTTGAAAACCCCAGCCTATATACACTGCAATTGCAAAAGATACAGACAGAGACTTCAGGCACCAACGCGAGCCAGCTATCTTTATTCATTTTCAGTAAGGGTGAGAAAGACACAAAGGAAGCCTTTGCCACATCAGTTAGCAAGAAATTATTCATTCTTTATAACCACACTTGCTATGAAACTCCTTTGCTAATGAAAAGGTGGTGTTATTTCCATGGGCTGCAATAAACAATTTTGGTAAAATGCAATAATCAACTGGAAGCAAAAATCATCACCTAATGCAATAGGCAACAAAAAACAAAACAGGACTCATTACTTTAATTTTAATCTTAATAGGACATCTTATTTTTTATATGTGTATTATTTAGTGTATTTTGGGAACTTTGTACCATACGTCTCTTGATGGGACATGTGTTAGAAAATTAAATAAAATAAATAATAAAAATAAAATGCAATTTCTAAAAGGTTTAACTATTGTTTGAAATTCATGCAATTGTTTGTAAGGCAACATATTTCGTGATGAGCAGCAGTCTCATATTGTCATTACCTTTCTTAGCCTTGTTTCGATATTTAGGAATCATGACCCATTTTTTAATCATGAAAGTCAACTAACTCCATTGAAGGTGTTTTTCTAAGGTAATGCTTTGAAGTGCAATATCAATGCTGAAAAAAGTATCTGTAGCAGTCATAGTACCAATCATCTACTAGTCTTCTACCAGGCCGTGGTATTACAAACAGATCATCATCACCTTCGTCTTGGGGCATTCTTAAGGATTTTAGTCCTCAATAAGAGTGCCATATAGTTTTGGCCTGTAAATAACGAATCTTGTGTCCATTTGCTTATTTACCACCCCTGCAGCTATGTGTGCATTTTTGGTTTTTATTTTAAATTGTTCAATTTAATATATCTAAAAGACCGAAAATACTAATGTTCATGTAGAAGCTAAATAATTTGAAACCGTGCAACTGGCTAAGTTTTTTACCTTGTAAATTTACTTTTATAAAATATTCCTATGTTTAGCTTATTGTAATGTACGAACGAAATAAGTGTCTAGTTGGACATTTTTCCGGTAAAAGCGATTCTTCACCAAAAATGTTGATAACTGATATATGCACTCACTCGCATATATACCCTCACGCGCCACTTGCATCACCTCAATAAACAAGAAAAACTCTCTCCCTGCCTCCTTCAACACCACCCAGCTGCTGTTCGGCTAGCGGTTATGCAGCGAGTTGGTGGCTTCTATTCTTCACTCTCTTACATCCTGCCCACCTTCAACTTCCACATCAGCAGAGCGCCTCCGCTCTATCTGTTTTCAAGGCAGGCAAGGGTAGCACTCCAGGACTGGACAGGAGGGAGGGTGGAGGTGCTCGAAGAGGCCCAGCTCCCATTGTACGAGTGGGCCCTCTTCCAGCAAACTTTCCTCTTCCTCTGGCGTTGCCTGGTCCCAGGGAGGGCATATGGGGAATGGATCACGGAGCCTCTGCCCACCACTCTGCTCCCTACTCACACACACTCCACCCGGGGCTCCCAAAGGCTACGCACAACCATCCATGCAGGAACAAAACTGGCTAATTCCTAAAAGAGCTATCAAGTGGGGAGAAAGCTTTTAGATCGAAGTACAACCAGTCCGGGCTAGAAAGATGTGGAATCTGTTGCCCTGGGCGGAGGCTGGGTTCGTCAACCCAAGGGAAGAGCTCGTGACTGAGGCAGCAGCAAGAAACGCAGCCATCCGACTATTTGATCACCTCCCAACTTCTCTGATCAAACTCTTAACTTTTTAATGTTCCTTCAATGCCTTGCGTTTCCCGATTCCCGCCACACAGCTTTCATTGCTTGGCGTTCGGATAAAACAAAATGGAGGAATGGAGGAAGAAAAATCGATCTGATGGCTCCGCCGGACGATCCCCCAATGCCCTGCCCCTTCGGCAAGGAGCAGAAGGACTCGCCGCTGACCCAGTGATGTGCCTGCAATGTCTGGATGCACACCACCTGCCTCCTAGGTATCAGCAAGACCCAAGTGAAGGAGAACTCCATACCGATAAAAGTCATCCAGTCCCCATACATCACCGTGAAGCGACTGCAGCGAGAAAAAGTCCTGCAATGAGCTGCACACCAATGTGGAGGAACTGTTAGCCAAGCTCGATTCCCTCTTCGACGTCCTCGCTCCTCCAGCCAAGCAGAAACGCACCTATGCCCAGGCAGCAGGCACCAAGAGTCCAAACCTCGTCACCACTATCAAGGAAGCAGCCAAAACCGGAGCCCTAGAGGCAGCCGACACAAACACAACACAAATACTGGTCTCAAGTAGTTCATGTTGTTGGCGCAACTGACTGCAAAGACTGCTCTCACGTAGTGCATGTTGTGGGCAGATCTGAATGTAAAGACAGCTCTCATGTAGGACATGTTATAGGCAGAGCGGATGGCAAATAATACTCTCATGTATTTCACTAAAATCTCAAAAAGGTTAACTGATTGGGAAATTTATACATGAAACTTATAATTCCTCAGTCCTTCCTCAGTCCCCCTTGTCCTTCGGGGCACTGACTTGCCCTTCAAGGATCTGGGGCGGCACTCATGGGGTTGGGCGAGCCCATGGAGCTGTCGTGCAAATTGGATCCACAATTGTGGTTAGTTCTTAAGTTAGCCACAATGTGGTAGGACGTGCAAATTGGATCCACAATTATGGTTAGTTCTTAAGTTAGCCACAATGTGGTAGGTCGTGCAAATTGGATCCACAATTGTGGTTAGTTCTTCAGTTAGCCACAATGTGGAAGGTCGTGCAAATTGAATCCACAATTGTGGTTAGTTCTTCAGTTAGCCACAATGTGGTAGGTCGTGCAAATTGGATCCACAATTGTGGTTAGTTCTTCAGTTAGCCACAATGTGGTAGGTCGTGCAAATTGGATCCACAATTGTGGTTAGTTCTTCAGTTAGCCACAATGTGGTAGGTCGTGCAAATTGGATCCACAATTATGGTTAGTTCTTAATATAGCGATACCCACATGTGGTAGGTCTTTCAAATTGGATCCAGAATTGTGGTTAGTTCTTCAGTTAGCCACAATGTGGTAGGTCGTGCAAATTGGATCCACAATTGTGGTTAGTTCTTCAGTTAGCCACAATGTGGTAGGTCGTGCAAATTGGATCCACAATTGTGGTCCACAATTGTGGTTAGTTCTTCAGTTAGCCACAATGTGGTAGGTCATCGCAAATTGGATCCACAATTGTGGTTAGTTCTTCAGTTAGCCACAATGTGGTAGGTCGTGCAAATTGGATCCACAATTGTGGTTCTTCTTTCATTGCCACAATGGGGGTTCTTCAGCTGGCCTCCGCATTGTGGTTGGTTATGCCCAATGTGTCTAGAGTTAGTTTTGGACCAATGGTGGTGCAAATTGGATCCACAATTGTGGTTAGTTCTTCAGTTAGCCACAATGTGGTAGGTCGTGCAAATTGGATCCACAATTGAGGTTAGGTCTTCAGTTAGCCACAATGTGGTAGGACGTGCAATTTTCGAATTATGTCCAGAATTGTGGTTAGTTCTTCAGTTATCCACAATTGTGGTAGGTCATACAAATTAGATCCACAATTATCGTTAGTTCTTGAGTTAGCCACAGTGTGGTAGGTCATGCAAATTGGATCCACAATTGTAGTTAGTTCTTCAGTTAGCCACAATATGGTAGGTCATGCAAATTGGATCCACAATTGTGGTTAGTTCTTCAGTTAGCCACAATGTGGTAGGTCGTGCAAATTGGATCCACAATTGTGGTTAGTTCTTCAGTTAGCCACAATATGGTAGGTCGTGCAAATTGGATCCACAATTGTGGTTAGTTCTTAAGTTAGCCACAATGTGGTAGGTCGTGCAAATTGGATCCACAATTGTGGTTAGTTTTTAAGTTAGCCACAATGTGGTAGGTCGTGCAAATTGGATCCACAATTGTGGTTAGTTCTTAAGTTAGCCACAATGTGGTAGGTCGTGCAAATTGGATCCACAATTGTGGTTAGTTTTTCAGTTAGCCACAATGTGGTAGGTCGTGCAAATTGGATCCACAATTGTGGTTAGTTCTTCAGTTAGCCACAATATGGTAGGTCATGCAAATTGGATCCACAATTGTGGTTAGTTCTTAAGTTAGCCACAATGTGGTAGGTCGTGCAAATTGGATCCACAATTGTGGTTAGTTCTTCAGTTAGCCACAATGTGGTAGGTCGTGCAAATTGGATCCACAATTGTGGTTAAATCTTCAGTTAGCCACAATATGGTAGGTCATGCAAATTGGATCCACAATTGTGGTTAGTTCTTCAGTTAGCCACAATGTGGTAGGTCATGCAAATTGGATCCACAATTGTGGTTAGTTCTTCAGTTAGCCACAATGTGGTAGGACGTGCAAATTGGATCCACAATTGTGGTTAGTTCTTAAGTTAGCCACAATGTGGTAGGACGTGCAAATTGGATCCACAATTGTGGCTAGTTCTTCAGTTAGCCACAATGTGGTAGGTCATGCAAATTGGATCCACAATTGTGGTTAGTTCTTCAGTTAGCCACAATGTGGTAGGACGTGCAAATTGGATCCACAATTGTGGTTAGTTCTTAAGTTAGCCACAATGTGGTAGGTCGTGCAAATTGGATCCACAATTGTGGTTAGTTCTTCAGTTAGCCACAATGTGGTAGGTCGTGCAAATTGGATCCACAATTGTGGTTAGTTCTTCAGTTAGCCACAATGTGGTAGGACGTGCAAATTGGATCCACAATTATGGTTAGTTCTTAAGTTAGCCACAATGTGGTAGGTCGTGCAAATTGGATCCACAATTGTGGTTAGTTCTTCAGTTAGCCACAATGTGGTAGGTCGTGCAAATTGGATCCACAATTGTGGTTAAATCTTCAGTTAGCCACAATATGGTAGGTCATGCAAATTGGATCCAGAATTGTGGTTAGTTCTTCAGTTAGACACAATGTGGTAGGACGTGCAAATTGGATCCACAATTATGGTTAGTTCTTAAGTTAGCCACAATGTGGTAGGTCATGCAAATTGGATCCACAATTGTGGTTAGTTCTTCAGTTAGCCACAATATGGTAGGTCATGCAAATTGGATCCACAATTGTGGTTAGTTCTTCAGTTAGCCACAATATGGTAGGTCATGCAAATTGGATCCAGAATTGTGGTTAGTTCTTCAGTTAGACACAATGTGGTAGGTCGTGCAAATTGGATCCACAATTGTGGTTAAATCTTCAGTTAGCCACAATATGGTAGGTCATGCAAATTGGATCCACAATTGTGGTTAGTTTTCTCACAATGTAGTTTTGCAACTGATCCACATTGTGGTTAGACCACAATGTGGTAGGTCGTGCAAATTGGATCCACAATTGTGGTTAGTTTCTTGGCCAGTTAGAACAATATGGTAGGTCGTGCTATATCGGAATCCACAATTGTGGATCCAATAGTTCTGCCACAATATGGACCTATCACATTGTGTCTAACTTAAGACCTAACCACAACTGTGGATCCAATTTGCATGACACCTACCATATTGTGGCTAACTTAAGAACTAACCACAATTGTGGATCCAATTTGCATGACCTACCACATTGTGTCTAACTGAAAAACTAACCACAATTGTGGATCCAATTTGCATGACCTATCATATTGTAACTAACTGAAAAATTAACCACAATTGTGGATCCAATTTGCACGACCTACCACATTGTGGCTAACTTAAAAACTAACTTTTGTCTCACTTTCTCTTCTACCAATTGTGGATCCAAATTTTGATTTGCACGACCTACCACATTGTGGCTAACTGAAAAACTAACCACAATTGTGGATCCAATTTGCACGACCTACCACATTGTGGCTAACTTAAGAACTAACCATAATTGTGGATCCAATTTGCACGACCTACCACATTGTGGCTAACTGAAGAACTAACCACAATTGTGGATCCAATTTGCACGACCTACCACATTGTGGCTAACTGAAGAACTAACCACAATTGTGGATCCAATTTGCACGACCTACCACATTGTGGCTAACTGAAGAACTAACCACAATTGTGGATCCAATTTGCACGACCTACCACATTGTGGCTAACTGAAGAACTAACCACAATTGTGGATCCAATTTGCACGACCTACCACATTGTGGCTAACTGAAGAACTAACCACAATTGTGGATCCAATTTGCACGACCTACCACATTGTGGCTAACTGAAGAACTAACCACAATTGTGGATCCAATTTGCACGACCTACCACAGTGTAGTTAACTGAAGAACTAACCATAACTGTGGATCCAATTTCGCAGACCAGCTCCATGCCCCCCCCAAACCCAGAGAGCCCCCCCCCAGACCCCAAGGCAACCCAGCCCCCGAGGGACAGGGGGGACGGGGAGGGACGAGAAAAAAACAAACCTCAGTTAACCTTTTTGAGATTTTAGTGAAATACATGAGAGTATTATTTGCCATCCGCTCTGCCTATAACATGTCCTACATGAGAGCTGTCTTTACATTCAGATCTGCCCACAACATGCACTACGTGAGAGCAGTCTTTGCAGTCAGTTGCGCCAACAACATGAACTACTTGAGACCAGTATTTGTGTTGTGTTTGTGTCGGCTGCCTCTAGGGCTCCGGTTTTGGCTGCTTCCTTGATAGTGGTGACGAGGTTTGGACTCTTGGTGCCTGCTGCCTGGGCATGGGTGCGTTTCTGCTTGGCTGGGGGGGGGGGGGGCGGAGAGGGGGGAGGGGGCGGGGGACAACTTCTCCTCCACATGGGTGGGGCCCCCTTCACGGCCCTTTCTCCCGCTGCAGCCGGTTGGGGGTGGAGTGGGGGGGGAGGATTATTTTTGTGGGGGTGGCCTTCTCCTCCCCGTGGCTCTTGGGACCAGGGGGGGGGGGGGGGGCGGGCCACGCACGCCACGCCCCCAACCGGGCGCGGGGGCGGCCCTTTTCTCCCCTCCGGGGGGGGGGGGGGGGGGGGGGGGGGGGGGCCGGGCCGCCCGGTCCTCTTCTCCTCCTCCTCCCCCCCCTTTTCTTCTATCCCGAACCCCAACCACGAAAGGGGTGGGGGGCGGGACGGGGGAAACGCAAGGCATTGAAGGAACATTAAAAAGTTAAGAGTTTGATCAGAGAAGTTGGGAGGTGATCAAATAGTCGGATGGCTGCGTTTCTTGCTGCTGCCTCAGTCACGAGCTCTTCCCTTGGGTTGACGAACCCAGCCTCCGCCCAGGGCAACAGATTCCACATCTTTCTAGCCCGGACTGGTTGTACTCGATCTAAAAGCTCTCTCCCACTTGATAGCTCTTCGATTAGCCAGTTTTGTCCTGCATGGATGGTTGTGCGTAGCCTTTGGGAGCCCCGGGTGGAGTGTGTGTGAGTAGGGAGCAGAGTGGTGGGCAGAGGCTCCGTGATCCATTCCCCGTATGCCCTCCCTTGGACCAGGCAACGCCAGAGGAAGAGGAAAGTTTGCTGGAAGAGGGCCCACTCGTAGGATGGGAGCTGGGCCTGTTCGAGCACCTCCACCCTCCCTCCTGTCCAGTCCTGGAGTGCTACCCTTGCCTGCCTTGAAAAGATAGAGCGGAGGCGCTCTGCTGATGTGGAAGTTGAAGGTGGGCAGGATGTAAGAGAGTGCAGGAATAGGCCACCAACTCGCTGCATAACCGCTAGCCGAACAGCAGCTGGGTGGTGTTGAAGGAGGCGGGAGAGGTTTTTCTTGTTTATTGAGGTGATGCAAGTGGCGCGTGAGGGTATATATGCGAGTGAGTGCATATATCAGTTATCAACATTTTTGGTGAAGAATCGCTTTTACCGGAAAAATGTCCAACTAGACACTTATTTCGTTCGTACATTACAATAAGCTAAACATAGGAATATTTTATAAAAGTAAATTTACAAGGTAAAAAACTAGCCAGTTGCCCGGTTTCAAATTATTTAGCTTCTACATGAACATCAGTATTTTCGGTCGTTTAGATATATTAAATTGAACAATTTAAAATAAAAACCAAAAATGCACACATAGCTGGGGTGGTAAATAAGCAAATGGACACAAGATTCGTTATTTACAGCCAAAATTATATGGCACTCTTATTGAGGACTAAAATCCTTAAGAATGCCCCAAGACGAAGTTGATGATGATCTGTTTGTACACCACGGCCTGGTAGAAGACTAGTAGATGATTGGTACTATGACTGCTACAGATACTTTTTTCAGCATTGATATTGCACTTCAATGCATTACCTCAGAAAAACACCTTCAATGGAGTTAGTTGACTTTCATGATTAAAATGGGTCATGATTCCTAAATATCAAACAAGGCTAAGAAAGGTAATGACAATATGAGACTGCTGCTCATCACGAAATATGTTGCCTTACAAACAATTGCATGAATTTCAAACAATAGTTAAACCTTTTAGAAATTGCATTTTATTTTTATTATTTATTTTATTTAATTTTCTAACACATGTCCCATCAAGAGACGTATGGTACAAAGTTCCCAAAATACACTAAATAATACACATATAAAAAATAAGATGTCCTATTAAGATTAAAATTAAAGTAATGAGTCCTGTTTTGTTTTTGTTGCCTATTGCATTAGGTGATGATTTTTGCTTCCAGTTGATTATTGCATTTTACCAAAATTGTTTATTGCAGCCCATGGAAATGACACCACCTTCATTAGCAAAGGAGTTTCATAGCAAGTGTGGTTATAAAGAATGAATAATTTCTTGCTAACTGATGTGGCAAAGGCTTCCTTTGTGTCTTTCTCACCCTTACTGAAAATGAATAAAGATAGCTGGCTCGCGTCGGTGCCTGAAGTCTCTGTCTGTATCTTTTGCAATTGCAGTGTATATAGGCTGGGGTTTTCAAGGATTGCTTCTACTAAGCGCATGTCAGATCTCATATGCTTAACAATGACTGCCATTATTTTCACATCTGTTATAATGTTCCTTATTCTCTTGACATCGAGGCCCATGTTACACATGTTTAGCACTAGTAGATTGGGGACCTCTTCCTCGTCATGCTGTTCAGTGATTTTGCATTGTGATTTTCCAGGGACAAATGGCGGGGCATTGATGTTCAGTTTTTGCAAGGTGGCTATGTTCTTCTTTTGATTGGTTTGATCTTTTCTTTTTCGTTTCAAGGTATTTTGATAAATTGGCATGTCGAATATTGGCGTTTTTATGGATTGGTGTTCTTTTTTTGCTGTCAATGATTTGAGGTTTGCGTGGCTGGCAACATTAGACAAGTTGTTTTGCAGTATTACTGTCTTTGGCTGGAAATGATGCGGGGAGTTGTTTGCTTTCTTTTTCCTTTTATAGTTGTAAATGTCATATTTGACCCAGGAGATGTTTATGTTCATGAGGTATCAAATCCAAGTGCTGTCATTTGTCATTATTGCTTTCAATGAATATTATTGCAACACTACACAGCTGGATCTGATTTATGGCCTAGGTCCAATATTTGAAAAAACCAGAACGGGACACCATGCAACATATGTATCGCTTACTGCGCACCAAAAGCACTCAAAATCAATTGTCACTAATTTCTTCGAATGTAGAATGTGGAACCCAGGCAAGGTAGATGCGTTACTTATACTGCTTGAAAATGCAAAAAGAGATATTAACAAAGAAATTGTTGATAGTACTGATGGCGAGAATGCACTTCTTAAACTGGAAACTCAACTTCTGCAAATGCTAGATAGTGTCTGCCCTCTAAAGAAAATGCACTCCGATTATAAAAATGTTTGGATGACAAGGAAACGCCTTGACATAAGCAATACAATAAAGCAAGCGAGGAGTCATCTAAATGATCTCGTGCGTAAAGGACATCCGTTAATGCACCAAGTTCATCTCTCATTGTGGGCTTTAAACAAAAAGAGAAGGCATGAGGTTAAAAAGGCAAAACGAAGTTATCTCAGTGAAAATTTCAAAATTGCAATAGTAGCCAGGACATTTGGAAAGAACTAAAATACTTCACAGGGTGTAAAAGGAAGCAGGTATCAATAACTTCAATCAGAGTTGGTGACTGTACCCTCACGGACACATTTGAGATTATTGATGCACTCACTAACCAGTTCAGCTCAGTCTACAATGACGGTCTAGACCCAGCGCCTTTGCTAGTTTACTCCTCAAACCACCTGTCAAAAGCAGATCAAAGCGGAATAGTTATCCCTATAGAATTCTCAGAAGGAAATGTATTTCGCAAATTTAAGAAAATGAACAAGTATATGGCGCAAAGCGCAATAGGTGACCGCGGAGCACTTAGTTCTGTGGTTTCTCCACCATTTACAAAAGTAAGCACAGATTTGGAGTCGTTATATATGACTTGTGAACAAAAAACAAGTGTTTTGTTCAATTATCAGCCATTCAGCTGCTACTAATTATTGATGCTATTGTCATGCACAAAAGTTTGTCACTCAAGAGGGAAAGTCTGTGGTTTCTCAACCATTTTCAAAAGTAAGCACAGATTTGGAATCGTTATATGCGACTTGTGAACAAAAAAACTCAAGTGTTCTGTTCAATTATCAGCCGTTCAACTGCTACTAATTATTGATGATATTGTCATGCACAAAAGGTTGTCACTCAAGAGGGAAAGTCTGTGGTTTCTCAACCATTTTCAAAAGTAAGCACAGATTTGGAATTGCTATATTCGACTAGTGAACAAAAAAACTCAAGTGTTCTGTTCAATTATCAGCCGTTCAGCTGCTACTAATTATTGATGCTATTGTCATGTGAGAAAGTTTGTCACTCAAGAGGGAAAGTCTGTGGTTTCTCAACCATTTTCAAAAGTAAGCACAGATTTGGAATTGCTATATACGACTTGTGAACAAAAAAACTCAAGTGTTCTGTTCAATTATCAGCCGTTCAGCTGCTACTAATTATTGATGCTATTGTCATGCGAGAAAGTTTGTCACTCAAGAGGGAAAGTCTGTGGTTTCTCAACCATTTTCAAAAGTAAGCACAGATTTGGAATTGCTATATACGACTAGTGAACAAAAAAACTCAAGTGTTCTGTTCAATTATCAGCCGTTCAGCTGCTACTAATTATTGATGCTTTTGTTATGCGCAAAAGTTTGTCACTCAAGAGGAAAAGTCTGTGGTTTCTCAACCATTTTCAAAAGTAAGCACAGATTTGGAATCGTTCTATACGACTTGTGAACAAAAAAACTCAAGTTGTCGGTGCAATTCTCAAGATTACAGTAGCTACAGCGCAAAAACTGTATATTGCAATGTTAAAACCTTTTTACCCAATTAAGTAATGTTTCAAATGCTCGGAAACCGGGTCTACCCCTCCAGATCTTCCTAAAATTGCATTACCTTTCAGGAAAAAAAAAGTTTGTCCCAATCCGTTGAGAATTCGCCCGTTCCCAGCATGTCCAGGAACATATACACACATATATATATATGAGGACAAAAGTTGAGTAACCTCTATAGACCGCGGAGCGGCCCTTTGGGCCGCTCCGCGGTCAAAAATTCAAGTGGTGGTGGTCCGGATAAAGTACCTGCTAATTTTCTAAAGAAATGCAAAAATACGATTGCGCCACTAGCTATGAACGTTTTTCAACGCCTGTACTTAGAAGGAATTTTCCCTGGTAGTTTCAAAATAGCTTATCTAACGCCTGTCCCAAAAGTTACAAAACCAGTACGACCATCAGACTATCGACCAGTAGCCTGCACACCTATCCTTGGTAAAATAATGGAAAGGCTACTGTTAGATACCTTCCAAGAATGGATTACGTTTGGTGACAACCAGTTTGGCTTCAGAAAAGAGCGGAGTTAATGATGCACACCTATTTATCCAGCACACACTCTCACAAATCAATGGTCCGGCCTATATGGTGAGTTTGGATATTGCAAAAGCTTTTGACTCAGTCTCGCATAGATTGTTGCTAGAACTAGTTGCATAGGTGGCCCCGGAACACCATGTTCGGATTCTTAGGTCATGGCTTGCTAACCGGCAATACTATGTTCGTCTAAATGGTGAAAAAAGAACATTGTTTGGTTGTAACGGGCATGGACCACCGCAAGGATCGGCACTATCCCCTGCACTGTTTAACTTCTTCATAAAAAAGGCTGTCAGTCATGCTAGCCCCTGCACTATAGTTGCATATGCAGATGACATTACATTGATTGGGTGTGCCAAGCAGGAGAAAGACGTACAAAAGTGCTTAGATGACATCAGTGCAATCTTGCAACAAGACCTGCTGCTGCGACTCAACATTCTAAAATGCAAATGTCTACTGGTAAAGACTGCCCAATCACATTTTCCGTGTGCAAATCTCTATTTAAGGTCACCAGGACAATTAAATCGACTAGGCCTCAGAAACATAAACATTAGTGCGATAACTAAAGTGGATCACATGAAACTACTGGGCATCAACTATGACAACAACCTCAACTTGGAGAACCATTGGAACATTGTCACCACTAAATCAAAAATGCTGCTACATTGGTTTAACACTCATGTAAGAAAATATTTATCAAATAATCTGGCAAAGTTGTACATTAGATGCAAATTTTTACCATTAAGCCTTTGGAGTGCTAGCAGTGTGGCACCGTGCACCGTTAACTCATGGCACAAAGTGGACTCGTTACTTTCGTTAGCCAGCAGGATTTGTCTGAACATCTGGATGACCGATTCCACCCGTGCAGAATGCTATCTGTTGCTCCAATGGGATAACGTGGGGAAGTGGTTCTTACATGCTGGACTTCTACTGCTTGCACAGGGGGCTTTTGGTGGTCGCTCTACATCAAAAATATTTAGCACGCTAAAGGTCAACAGGGCAATAGGTTACTGTCGTAAAGCTGTGGTCGCAAGTGATTTTTATGACAACAACACTCGTTATCTATTAAAGCAGCCCGAACGCCTAAAAACAATGTACAACAGGCAGCACCTCTGGAATATAGTGGCTCTCTGGAATAATCTAACAATAGATGACGAAGAGTCAAACACAGCAATGACCTATGGCCAATTCTGCCCTATGAAGCTAAAATCTTATATAAAATCACATACCCAAAAATGTCTCTATCCTCACAGCCACAGCTTACCATGCTCCGCCCGCAGCTCAGTGATTTCATGGACTAAGGACAACCTTTGATTCATTGTGACAATCATCCACAATTATACAATATTTGGAATGTGTTGAATCTGATGACTTATTTCTAACTAATGTATTCGTATTTTTATTTTTAATTGATGTATTGAGAGTATTATGTTTTTTACGTCTCTTGATGGGACATGTGTTAGAAAATAAATAAAATAATAATAATAATAATAATTCGATTACATTCACTGGCATACAATTTTCCCGTTTTGCTTTTCTCTATCCAATTGTTCCAAGCTGCATTTTCAAAAGCAGACAAATCAATATCATTGTTAATTTTGCAAGGCTGAAGTATCCATGTATGAACATTGAACCACCATACACCCAATGTGTTTTCTTTATGAGCACATGCCAATTCAATGTTTTTTATATGGTTGCACCAGATGTTATGTCTTGTGAATTCTATCCAAGTGCCACCAGCAAAAATTATGCGTGTTATGGAACCTTCTTGGATAATGGTAAACTGTGGATGTGTAAAAGAAAGAAAATGGCCCGATGCAGCTAATGTTAAACTGAGAGTTCCAGCATTGACAAATATAGACTTATTTACGCTTAAATGTAACCTTATTGATTTAGAGCAATCAGCCCAAATGAAGCCTTCCTTTGCTACAGAAAATTGACATTGATGCTTTGTATAATCTTTTGAATATTTGCCTAGCATTAATTCATCCTTGATGGCTATCTTCACATTGTACTTCACATGAGACATTTTTCTTAAAATGTTGCACCACAAGTCAATCTGGCCAATGCAGCTGATACTTTCTGTCAGTTCACTTTGCAAAGCCTGGCTCTTGTTGTATGTTAGGTCTGCGCCGTGAGGTGCGGCCTATTTCTCTCCAGCATAAAGATGTTGACTCAAAAAAAAAAGTCTTCTAGATAGTCCTCAGGCATATAGAGTGCATGGCTCTGCAATGAAATTGCTCGATATGATGATTCGTAATGAAATAAATTTGATTGTTCAAGAATGAATGATCTTTCTTCTGCTGCCATATGCTGCATCTTTGAATAATTAGGTAAATTTAGTTTTCTGACAGTATTATGTAAAACTAGACGATTTAAAAAGAAAAATAGCATTATAATCATAGAGGAAATAACTCATTAATAAATGAAAATGATTACATTAATTAATTATTTTATTTATTTAATATTTTCTAAAACGTGTCCCTTTAAGAGACGTACATAAAATATTAAGCAAACCATACAATAGTATTAAGCAAATCTCACAATAATATAAATAAACAATTGCCGTAAACGAGGTTGTGCTCATTCCAAGAACTCCCTGAGCTGTGGCCGTGGCATGCATAGTCTTGGGAGTGAGGCAGATGACCATTGTTCAATGCGAGATTTTATTGGGCTGGCGCGAACGGAGCTTTAGCGCAGTGTCAGCGCCCAGCCCCTCTTTTCGACCCAGGTGTACGTTTTTGGGGTTATTGCTAGATCTTAATTTTGATAAGGCTGCTGCTCGTCATAGAAATCTCCAATCGTTCTAATTCTTTTTCATTGGAAAGGGCGACATTGATTTAACTATAGTTTATCTTTTGACTTTTGAACAAACCTTTTTATTTTGGTATGAAAAATGCAAAAAACTGTTTGTCCGAACTCCTCCTCCTTCTTCGCCTCCTCCGCATCTATTCAATGGACGATAGTAGGTATTCATTTCTTCCCAACGCCCCCCGCCCCCAGGCCACTGGCCTTCATAATGTATTTATTTATTGATAAATGTTGAGTTAAGCTAAGGTGACATATGCACCAGTGGTGTAGTGGTGTGAGCGATTGGACAGCTGTTTAAACCTGGCAGGTTCGAATCCTTCTCAGGAATTCTTTTTTTATTTTTGTCTTTTTAAAGTTGAGAAAACAACTGGTACCATCCGAAGGCCTAAAATAAAGCTCTTTTCTCTCAAAAATCGATTCTCCTGAGTAAAAGATATGAAAATTTCTCAAAAATTTTTAAGTTTGCAAATCGATTTGCATTGCAATGTCCGATTTCAAAAAGTTTTTGATATATTATTTAAATTTTTTTTGTTTATTATTTATTTATTTATCGAATAAAATCTTAGCAAAAATATAACCAACATTAGAAAATTTGTATTTGTACATTTTATACTATATTAAAAGTGGAAGAAATATCTGGTACCATCGGCAGGCCAAATGTGGGTCTCTTTTCTCCAAAATTTGCAATTGCACCACATCGCAAAGATTCTAAGGTAGATGTCAGCACAGTGCAACATAAGCAGCATGAGATTCCCCGTCCTGTTCCTGATTGGAAGCAGCTTCACTGCGCACCATCCATGGGCTAAATCATTTCAAATATTTATACATATGTAGTTTATCTGGATGCTTTTATTTTACTTGTCTTTTTTAATAAAAATTAATAATAAAATTACAATTTTCAATGTTTTAATCCTACAAAATGTTGAATATTTCTTAAAGAGGATAACCAGACAAGTTCTTAAAGTACAAGCATTATGCATTTTATCTTATTCTTAGTTTTTGAATGGCAACACATGCTCGTGTAATTGGCCTTTTAGCAAAACAAGCAAATGTGCCATGTTACTTTTCATAACTTTCAGATACACGTTTAATGGACCATTTTTGCGCGGCCGAAGGCCGCCTGCCGCGGAGGGCAGGGCAGTCTGAGCTCCGGACGCCGGAGGGCATGGGTGCGGAGGCCCCGCAGCGTAGCCTGGCATGGGAAGCATGCTAGGCGAAGCGTAGGGGCCGTAGCACCCGTGCCCGGAGGCCAGAGGAGCTCTGGAGCCCTGCCCAAAGCGGCGGGCGGCCAAGGCCAGCTTAACCAGTTACCTCATTTTTGCGGCCGTCTTTCCGCATATATATACATATACATATATATACCACATATACATATATATATGTCCCTGTCGCGCTTGTACTCCGCGGTTTTTCAACAAATTTTGCATGAAGGTCCGCCTGGGTGGTGGCTCGGGACCATTTTTGTGCTTGGCGTAATTTTTTATTTTTCGCCCAAAACATAAATTTTTGATGTTTCAAAGTGTCAAACATGGTAAATAACTGTTTTTTTAATAAAATTAGCTGATTTTTGGCAGGTATGTCCGTATAGGTGTTATTATGAGGCTGGCACAAGGAATTTTCGAAATATTCATTATTGCAAGATTTATGGTCAAAAACCTAAATTGTTGATGTTTCAAAGATCGAAAATTCATTTATAACTGGTTTTTCAATGAAATCAGCTGATTTTTGGCAGGAAGGCCCGTCTAGGTGATATCTTGAAGCTGGCTGGCAGAAGGAATTTTCGAAATATCCAAAATTACAAGATTTATGGCCTAAAACCTAAAATCTGGATGTTTCAAAAATTTAAACAAGCATAAATCCCTGATTTTTTAATGAAATCTGCTGATTTTTGGCAAGTACATTTGTTGAGGTTATAAAAGTAATATTATAAAAGTAATTTTCGAAATATTTATAATATATTAATGTACAGTCGAAAACCTTAAATCTTCATGTTTCAAAAGTTCGAAAATACAGGTTTTCCTGTATTTTCAATAAAATGAGCTCAATATTGGCAGGTATGGCGGTTGAGGCAATGCTTACACTGTCTGTCTGGTAATGTTTAGGAACTCACAATATTGCTTGGAATGGAGGCCGCGCATCTTGACGACAGCCGATAATACCTTGTTCATTTATGCAATTTTCAAACATTTTTTTCCGTGGCACAAAATTAATAAGCATATAAAAACTTTCCAGGGCATTGTTTTTGATCACAAACTGGGCTATTGCACATTGAGTGTTAGAAGAGAAGAAGCACCCTCACCCTATTATCCGCCAACAATAGCCAACCATCACACCAAAAGCGTGCCAAATTGTAGCTTGTTTTGAATACATCAGATTGAGCTGCAATACACATGCATAACAAATATATGTCACAAAGCTACTAAACCCCATGTGTTTGTTGCAAGGTTGAACATTGTCACTCAAATGGGTAAAAGAGAGCACAAATGCAGAATTTTTTTGCGCGGCCGCAGGACCGCCAAGGCCAGCTTAAGCAGTTACCCCATTTTTGCGTCCGTCTGTCCGCATATATATATATATGTGTGTGGCATGCCCGTACTCCGCGGTTTTTCAACGAAATTGGCTGATTTTTTGCATGAAGGTCCGCCTAGGCGGTGCCTCGGGACCATTTTTGGTGCTTGGCGTAATTTTTTGATTTTCGCCCAAAACTCAATTTTTTGATGTTTCAAAATACTTAAAATCCTAAATCACTGGTTTTTCAATGGAATTAGCTGATTTTTGGCAGATGCGTCCGTCTAAATAACATTTCAAAGCTGACAAAAGGAATTTTTGAAATATTTATTATTTCTTGATTTATAGCCAAAAACCAAATTCGTGATGTTTCAAAAATTTCAACATGCATAAAACCATGGTTTTTTAATAAAATCAGTTGAGTTTTGGCATATACCCCTGTCGTGGTGATATCTTGAAGCTACTATAAGGAATTTTGAAAATTTTTATTATTTCTTGATTTATAATCAATAACCTAAAATTTTGATGTTTCAAAAATTTAAATATTGATAAATTCATGGTTTTTCGTTGAAATCTGCTGAATTGTGGGTATGTAGGTTCATTTGGGTGGAATCCTGAAGTAAGGCCGCGCATCTCTTGGCATCAGCCAAGAATACCTTGTTTAATTTGTGAATAAAAGAATCAGCCGTCCAGATGCTATAGGTATTTATGTTGTTACATTTATTGAATGTTTTATTTGAATGCATAAACGTTTGTCACTCAAGCCTTTCTGTACACCGCTGTCCTGGCAGCAAGCCTTCCCGTACATCCAGCTGTTAGACATCTGTCTTTTCTCTTTACACTCAGTATTCCTTTTGGCGCCAACTATCCAGTAGCATATATACCCATTCCACCAGCTAGCACGAGCCTTCTTTCCTTAGCGTTTCCTTAGTAGCAGTGCTCATATAAAATGAAACTGCGTAGATGCCAAACACATTCAGGCTTTACAGCCAACGCAGTTGTGGCGTTTCCCAAGCCAGTTTTGTTGACCTTGAGCCAATGCGGCGGGCAGAGCGGTGCCTAGTTCATTCTGTCAATAAACTCGCTTCCTATTCCCTCCACTTTCTCCCTTCGGTGCACGATGAAAGAGATCCTCGCTATGTTACCGGGGGGGGGAACGAAGTCTTCGCGGTTTTTAATATACTATTAATTAACTCTGCACAGGTTTATTGCAGAACGATAAAAACTGGTAGAGAGGTACACCCAATAGTGGTCGTTGTACCCCTATAATATTGTGACAAAATATTAATTATTGAGCTCTCAGCGCTGAATTGAAAAATTGGTGCAGCTTGTATGGTTAAACACAGGGTTTGGAATTTCTGAAATGGAGTGATTTTACAATTTTGACTGCCACAGAGTCAATAATTATTTTAATTACTCGCCGTTTTAGGACATCATAGAGGACATCTAGGACTAAATTGTGACCAAGTTTGGTCAAAATATATGCACCCACTCTTGAGTAAAATATGAAAATATTTCCGCGAAGACTTCGTTCCCCCCCCGGTACTGCTGTAATACTCCACAGCATTTGGTAGAACAGAGAGCTAGGTTGCTCAGCTGTACCCTACGACCGACCACCTCTACAATGCCCAGCCCAACTTCCGCCTACATCGCCCTTTCTACAACTCCAGCCTTTGATCTCGCCGCCGCCTTCTAACAGCAGCGTTTCGAGTCAACGGCTCCAGTCACCGATCTACCGTGACAGGACAGCGAATCGAGACCAGCCTGCAATGCCCGCCTTCGCTTCGCTGCTAGACAGAATCACCTGCAGTGCCCGAACTTCACCCAGCCAGAGACGGCCTCGAGAACTCCAAGATGGCGGCATCTGCGACTATGCTGCAAGGAATTGAAAATTGACTTTGAGTCTATTTTCAATGTCCGATCTTCACCAGCAACATCGCAGCTCCGAGTTTCACACTATCCTTGATCACACAAAACCTGTCCAACCATGTGAAAAGCAGACCAATAGACAATGCGCAAAAGGGGCGTGGCTAGAGGATATTATGCGTAGAAAAATCAAAGCGCCGGAAAAGAGAGGTTGGTATTCTATGTAGAAAAGCAAAGCGCCGGAAATGAAAGGTATGTAGATAATTTGCGCAACTACCGATACCCCTGAAAAATCAGGCAAAATAAAATGGAGGGGTAGGTAAAAGTAGGTATTCGAAATGAGTACGAACAAATAGAAAAATCTATAAAAGGTAGATGAGGGGAAGAAAAGCATAAAGTGTGCAAAAAAGAATGGAACATGGCTAAAGTCATTGTCATAGACAGCAGTGGGTCAGAGGTGCGAAACAAAATATCCTCCCGGATTGTGACGTTTCCCTAGCCAGTTTCGTTGACCTTGAGCTGGTGCGGCGGGCCGAGACGTGCTGGCATTCATTCTGTCCTAAACCCGCTTCCTGTTCCCTCCCACTTTCTCCCTTCGGTGCACCATGAATAAAGAGATCCTCGCTACGTTACTGCTGTAATACTCCACAGCATTTGGTAGAACAGAGAGCTAGGTTGCTCAGCTGTACCCTACGACTGACCACCTCTACAATGCCCAGCCCAACTTCCGCCTATAGCGCCCTTTCTACAACTCCAGCCTTTGATCTCGCCACCGCCTTCTAACAGCAGCGTTTCGAGTCAACAGCTCCAGTCACCAATCTACCGCGACAGGACAGCGAATCGAGACCAGCCTGCAATGCTGGCCTTCGCTTCACTGCTAGACAGAATCATCTGCAGTGCCCGAACTTCACCCAGCCAGAGACGGCCTTGAGAACTCCGAGATGGCGGCATCTGCGACTATGCTGCAAGGAATTGAAAATTGACTTTGAGTCTATTTTCAATGTCCGATCTTCACCAGCAACATCGCAGCTCCGAGTTTCACACTATCCTTGAGCGGATATTGTGAAACTCTCTACGTCAGCCAACATCATCAATGACGTCAGCCAACGTCAGTGCCACTGAAAAGTTCCTCTTCAACTACCAGCCCGCTTCAATGATTTCACTCTATCCTTATGGATTTTGTGAAATCGTTCTATGCCGACGATCGAGACCAGATCCGACTTTGATGCCTGGCAGTGAAAATTAACTGAAAAGTTTCTTTTCATGCCATCTTCGAAAAGCATTGTCAACAGAATTTCATCATCCTTGAACGGATTTTGACAATTCTCTACCGCTGCTAGCTTACCAGCTCCGAACAACTTCGCAGCTGGACTTTGAAAAATTGGCTATTGTCAGTTTTCAAAGCGCTCCGCTACCAGCCCCAGTGCATGTCAGCACGGAATCAACTTTGCTGCTTGAGCATCGGAAACTAACTGAAAAGTTGTTTTCCTGCTATCTACGCAAGCATCGTCGACGGCAATTTCACTATCCTTGAACGGATTCTGAAATTCCCTGCAGCTACCAGCCAGCAATGGATTCTTCGCATCTGCTGCTAGAGTTTCAAAATTGGCTCCGGTCAGTTTTCAAACTCGCTGCTGCCCGCTACAATCTTCACCGGCCAGCAGCTGCCAGCTTTCCAGCCGACGCTTTGTCTTCGCTGCTCAAGTTCGAAAATTGGCTCTGATCAGTTTTCGGAACTCACTGCTGCCTGCTGCAATCTTCGCCGGTCAACAGCAGCCAGCTTTCCAGCAGAAGCTTCGCCTCCACTGCTAGAGTTTCAAAATTGGCTCCAGTCGGTTTTCAAAACTCACTGCTGCCTGCTGCAATCTTCACCGGCAATCACCGTTTACAAAATCCTTTCGGATTCGTAAACTTTCGAGCATTGCTGGAGAAGACCAGCCCAATTCAGAATCGGCCACCGTCGTTCAACCTCGCCCATCTAGATTTACTAATCTCTTATGATTACATAAGTCTCTATGCAAGAAACTGGAAGACACTCAGCAAAACCGATTCAGAATCGGCCTCTACTCTTCGATGGTGGACAATGACTTGAACAGGCACAGCCTAGTGGACTGCCTCCACTGCGGCTTCTACGGCCTGCCAGTCACCTGCAGTCCCAGCCTGCTCACCCACGGTCAGAAGGACTACTCCATGGACAGCGTCAACTGCGAGCACAACACCTTCAAGGCCTTCGCCTTCTGCATATGCTCCGACAGCAACGCCATCCACAAAGGGCCCTCCAGAGACCTGCGCCCTCCTCCTTCTGCCCGTCCTTGAAGACCGCGTAGCTCCCGGACACCTACCGCTGCTTTCGCTATGGCTTTCTGGACGGCCACAACTGGAACCTGAATGCCGCGGACTGCAACATGTTTGGTATCCTGGACAACTTCGACTGCGGCCTCTGCCACGTCCAGCTCGCCATTGGCGACACCAACTGGCCTCCAAACTCCGTTTGTTCAACTGCGGCCACTGCTTGCTGCCTATCCTCTGCTCCAGCATCTAGCGGAACTAGTCTGGCATCTGCGCCGCCTTCTACTCCGGCAGCTACATGTACACGCACAGCACCATGAAGCTCCACCTTTGGAAGACGTCTCTCCAATTCCACGAGGGCCATCACTATCACTCCCCTTCCTTCCTGCGCCCTACAGCCAGAGGTCGGTGGTGTACCAGGCCTACGGAATCTTGGATGGCTTCCACAACGACTTCGGCAACTGCATGAACGCGTACAGCATCATGAAGTTCCCCATCTGGAAGGCGCCCACTCCAGACCTCAAAAGATCTCCTGCCCTCCGCCCTCCTCCTTGCTCCGCCCAGCAGTAAGAGGTTGGTGGCGTACCAGGCAGACGGAAACCTGGACAGCTTCCAGCTCCGCCTCCACGGACATGCTGACGAATTGGCCAACTGCGATCAATTCGCCGCCTGCAGACTTTGCACTATCTATTGAGATATGCAAATTCTATCTACGCTTCTTTCGACAAATCCAAAAGGAGGCAAGAGTAGCGCTAAACATAAAGTTTACGTAACTCTGCAAAGCCTCTTTTGGAGCGGCCTGCAGACAGCTCTACTCTGGCAGTTCCTCCAACTCCGCCCTGCCTTCAGCTCAGCACCCATACCCCAAGCAAGTTGCCAGCATCATCCCTAGCTGTGTCAATCTCTTCGTGGCCATCAACGACTGCAACTTGCCCAGTGTCATCCTGAGCTGCGTCAACTTCTTCTCCACCTTCAACCTGCAGCAATTGCTCAGTGTCATCCCAAGCTGTGTAAATTCTTCGTGGCTTTCAACATGCAAAATTGCTCAGCGTCATCCTGAGCTGCATCAATTTCTTCACGGCCTTCAACCTGAACAAATTGTCAGCGTCATCCCGAGCTGTGTCAATTCTTCGCAGCCTTCAGCCCACACAATTGCTCAGTGTCATCCCGAGCTGCGGCAAACTCTCTGCTGCCCTCCAACTAAGCAATTGCATGGCCACTCGCCCCTGCCTACGGGCCTAAAGAATAGATGTAAAAACTAGTATAACATGGGGTTCATTTGCACAAAGTGGCTGAACCCATGAGGTGAACTGCCGCCCCTTGTAATATTGGCTAGCAAACTCTCTCTAATAGGTGGGTAGTAATCTTAATCCATAAATGATAAATACAAAGGCCATCTATTGATTTGAAACAATAAGGCTACCCATGTAAATGATGTTTCTTGAGAAATGGGGTCTGGGACTTAGGAGTTTTTTGGGGTGAATCCTTAGTACTGCCCCCAGGCCAAGTCCTGGGCGGCAGTTCAAAAATTTGGTAGGTATGGTGGTGAGGTAGGGTAGGAGGCCATAAATCAGCAAAAATTTGGAGGACTTTGCAAAATTTTGCAAAAATTCGAAATCTTGGCATTGGAAAAAACGGAAAAGTTGCAGTTGCCACAGATCCAGGAATTTTCGCCAAGGTCATATGAGATATGTTGGAGCGGCCAACATACCTGATATTTCCTGAAAAGATGAGCAAATTTGGTTGAAAAACCACAGAGGAATCTTTGCTGACATATATAGATATATAGACTCATGGCCCTTTTTGGGGTGAATCCTTAGTACTGCCCCCAGGCCAAGTCCTGGGCGGCAGTTCAAAAATTTGGTAGGTATGGTGGTGAGGTAGGGTAGGAGGCCATAAATCAGCAAAAATTTGGAGGACTTTGCAAAATTTTGCAAAAATTCGAAATCTTGGCATTGGAAAAAACGGAAAAGTTGCAGTTGCCACAGATCCAGGAATTTTCGCCAAGGTCATATGAGATATGTTGGAGCGGCCAACATACCTGATATTTCCTGAAAAGATGAGCAAATTTGGTTGAAAAACCACAGAGGAATCTTTGCTGACATACATAGATATATAGACTCATGGCCCTTTTTGGGGTGAATTCTTAGTACTGCCCCCAGGCCAAGTCCTGGGCGGCAGTTCAAAAATTTGGTAGGTATGGTGGTGAGGTAGGGTAGGAGGCCATAAATCAGCAAAAATTTGGAGGACTTTGCAAAATTTTGCAAAAATTCGAAATCTTGGCATTGGAAAAAACGGAAAAGTTGCAGTTGCCACAGATCCAGGAATTTTCGCCAAGGTCATATGAGATATGTTGGAGCGGCCAACATACCTGATATTTCCTGAAAAGATGAGCAAATTTGGTTGAAAAACCACAGAGGAATCTTTGCTGACATATATAGATATATAGACTCATGGCCCTTTTTGGGGTGAATCCTTAGTACTGCCCCCAGGCCAAGTCCTGGGCGGCAGTTCAAAAAATGACGTAATCCCGAGCAGACAAAACACTGTCATCCCGATCTGCGGAATTTGGTGCAATCCAGCCAGGCCAACCGTTCCAGTCATAAGAAGCGCAGAGAATGTACTACTTTCTCACCACCCTTGAAAGGCCCTCATCACTCTGCGATGCCTAAAAGGTGCTGCCAAACTTCGCCGCCCTCCCATCCTGTGGCCTGTACGCGGCCAAAGGACTTCCAGTCCTCCCTCCAGCGGATTTGCTTGTACCAGACTCCCGAGCCTTACAAGCCCTGCATGTCCGCCCAGTGCACCCCCAACGTACAAGCCCCCTCAATTCGTCCCTTCAAAGCCTCACAGCCTCCAGTGCGACAGGCGCCTAAGCATTGCCTAGCTTAGACCACCCGCCTTTCACACCGCCGACATGTGCGTCCATCTTCATTCACCTCTTACCTTTGCCTCTACTTTCGCCACCGGGCGAGAGAGAAGGGTACCCAAATGGGAACCAGGAACCTAAGCCTACAGGCCAGCGCCTCGAATTGCACGGCCATGCTTCGCCTGTCTCCGGACTGAACCTGATCCAGGTGGCCAAGGCCTAGAAGAACTATAGCCAGATGGCCAGCGCTCGCATCGAATGCGCCGACATCGTCATAAACAGCATCCTCAAACTACCCCCTTCCTCCACTCCTCATAGGAATGGATGTTGAAGACCTGCTTCAGCTACAGCCGCTATGAGAACATAGTCTATCTAGCCACTGGCACATTCAGCACATCCTCATCACACCCTCCACCTACCCTCAACCCCCCTCCTTCACTGAGGCAGATCAAGAAAGGCCAAGAGTGCGTTCTTCTACGCCAAGTGCACCCAGCTGGGCATCTCTGAGACACAGAGCCTCCTCAGCCAGTGCCACACAGACAGCGCACAGACGAACGCCCATAACCCCTCACCCTCAAACACTCTTCCTTTCTCCTAAGGATGGGAGCTGAAGACTAGCCTCTTCCATCGCCAATTCGAGATCATTGCATTTCGCATCACCAGCGTATCCACAAGTCTTCACAGCACCCTACCTGTACCTTCCAGCCCCACCCCCTCCAAACCTGAGACAGGCCAAGATTGGCCTCAAGCATGCGCAGAGCTTCTCCAGCCGGCGCCTCTCAGACAACTGACAGGAGCTGAAGACTAGCTTCTTCTATCGCTGCTATGAGAACACCACCATTCACACCGCCGGCGTATCTGCAAGTCTTCACAGCACCTCCTCTCTACCCCGGCCCATTAGCCTTGACAGGCCAAGATTAGCCTTGAGTGCGCTCTGCCCGGCCAAGCACGTCTAGCTGGGCATCTCCGAGATGCAGAGCCTCTCCAGCCGGCGCCTCTCGGACATCGCACAGATGGACGCCAACAGTCCCCTACCCTTCCTCAACCTTCCCCTCCATCTACCCCCAAGCACCCCTTGCGGAGCCCCAAGGCCCAGACCTGTTCCAGCAAGCGCTGCTTGGACAGCGTATAGATGGACACCGGCAATCACCTACAAACCTTCTTCCTCCTTTCATCCTTCAAAGAGGCCTGAAAGGAGCAGCATCAACTCTGCCTTTCGAGATATTGCCGACTATAGCATTAAAGTTTTACTTTAATCAAAGAAATATGGCGAACTTCTCATCAACGCTTCTATTATCCTAAGAGATGGATAAAAGAAGATACCTACGGAACTTCCATTCTACACTGCGTCTGACTAAGATTTGCCGACCTTTTCAACAGCGCAATTCTGCAAAGGCTACGGACCTCCGGACCTTCCAGACCTCTGCCCACAGCCTCAGCTTCGGCTTCCAGATCTTTGCCTACGGCCTCCAGACACCCATTGACCTCTTCTCATTCTACGCCAATCAATTGGTCGCTAAAGAATGATACGTCAATGTTCATCAATGGCCAGCACATTTCTTCTCTGCTCTTCAGCTAAAAGGGAAGGGAATGCGACTGGCACAGGCCTACGGCCATCTGCTTCTACATGGTCTAGTTCAGCAAGCTCAGCGGCAACCGGGTCGCCTTCGACTGCAACCTGAACCAGGCACAGGCCAACGCCTGATTCGGCAGGCACAGGCCTACGGCCACCAGGAGTTCAGGTTGTCCCTGTACTCTCGCTTCAGCAGCCTTTCTCTGTGGACTCCGACTGCGAACGGGAGGTGACAAACAGCAGCAACTACATCACGAGTCAATATGTCCCTGCAATCCTCCTCCAGCAGCCTTCCTCTGTGGACTCTGACTGCGGACAGGATTCAACAAACAGTAGGACTAAAACTAAACTGCCAAGCTTCTCATCTCTAGCAGCCTTCCTCTGTGGACTCCGACTGCAGACCTGAGAACGGCAACAACACAGCATCTGTCACTAGCAATTCCTTCACAGCAGCCTTCCTCTGTGGACTCCGACTGTGGATTGAACTGCAAACTTAGATGCCTGCGGAAAGCCCCACCTAAGAGCTACAAAGAGCCAGCGGGCAACAACTACTTGGCCTTATTGCTACTCTTCTCTGTCGCCCTTATGGGGGGGAGGCAGGGAGACTGCAAGGGCATGCCCTGCTCCACTCTGCCCGTTTGCTGAGGAAGCGGGAGAACGGCAGGATTCAATAGCTGGGATGACCAACATGGGAGTGGCGTCACGTGAAGGGCTGGCAAAGCCCCTCGTTCCTTCTCTCTTCGGAGGCACAGCGGCCCATTAGTTACTCTGCAAAGGCCTAGTACACCTTTTGCCACCTTGAGCCATCGATGGATGGAAGGAGGGTGCAGAGTTCTACGGAACTCTGAGCTGACGAGCACAGGATTCACGACAGCGCAGGCCTACCAGGCGGCAATGACAGCACCCAGCATACCAGGTGGCTGGTTATCGACATGGGAAGGAGAACGGAACAATGAACCCTCAGCATCAGTCGAGGCCTACCCGGTGGCTATTCGACAAATGCAGACTACTTCGAGTCTGCTTCGCAGCCAGACAGGTGGCTGATCTCGTCAGTGTGGGCCACTAGGAGTCCGCCTCGCAGCCTACCAGGCGGCTGACTGGATGAGCGCAGGTTACTTCGAGCGTGCTTCACGGCCAAACAAGTGGCCAATCTCGTCAGTGTGGGCCAATAGGAGTCCGCCTCGCAGCCAAACAAGCGGCTGACTGGACGAGTGCAGACTACTTGGAGTCTGCTTCGACAGCCGAACAGTGGCTGCTTCAACAAGGAATCTCGGCTCAGTGCAGCCTATTACGATTGTTTCGACAATGCGTAAAGTGCTTGGGGCCAGCTTCAATCCAATCTTTGCCTCACCTCGCCGCCTGCCCCAGCCCCCCCCCCCCTGTTTACACTCCCTCGCTGTACACTCCGCTCTGCAGTGCCACACGCACACACCCCCCTGCAAACCTCCCCCATCAGGAACATGTTCCCCCAGTCTTTGCAAGGATGGTGGCAAGAAGATAGGGCGGACTTATTGCCCCTCCCTCCACGGGCCTGGCAAAAGTGGCTTTCAAGGAGGACTCCCGCTCCACGATTAATGGCCTGGGACCCCTCACCAAGGACGTGGGGCAAACAGGAGAGGAGGAGTAAGAAGGGGTGGAAGTGCACACCCCAAGTCATTCTACGCCGCCACTCCAGCGATGCTCAACCGCCGCTACATCGGACAACACGCCCTCCAAGATCTTCACACTACACTCCCTCCAGCTCGACCAACCACAAACCAGGAACATGGCTACAGCTCAGAACACCCTCGTCTTCGACTGCACCGACTGCAAGGGAACATTCACCAACGAGCTCAAACTCGACTGCGGAGACTGCAAACAACTGTACTGCCCGGCCTGCACTCGGGGCGAACTCAAACGGACGCTGAACCCCACGGATGTCCAGTTCATGGCCAAGATCTGTCGCAAGCTCCTGACAGCCAGCACCGCGTCATATAGATGTCGGGACTGCTGCGCTGCCAACGACCGCTCCTGGTTCAGCCTTATGGAACAACTCATCGCGCAAGGCGTGTATCATCCGGATAACATCCGAGTGCTCCTGAGTGGTGAGGATGACACCTACAAAGCCCCCGTTCTACTCATCTGCGATGATATATACAAGGCCGCTTGTATATTTCTGGGGTTCAACGAGACTCGACCTCTGCCAGCCGTCGCTCCTCTGGATCTCGTCCTGGAGGAACCCCTCTTTATGGACTTGGACCCAGCATCCCACAGCAACACCTCCACCGTGCCCATGGACAGCTCAGCGCTCCATCGACAGCAAAACGTGGGACAACCCTGGCGAGGACAAGAAACCTTTCTGTCCATCTCCCCCAACCTCACCAGTACCTCACCCAACGATAACTCCCTGGGCATGACCTGGGATGGACGAGACGGAACCGCTGGCAGCCAAGAGCAATCGGAAGCCTACTACAAAGCGTACGCCGACCACAACCGAGCGTCACAACGCCTACTCCAACTGAGCAATCAGTTGAAGACCCTGCCCCAGGACGATCCACGACGTCCAGAACTGGAACACCTGTATCGACAGCAACTCACTCAGAAAGAAAGACTCCAGGAAGAGGCCCGCACAGTAGCCACTAAGCATCTCGCCTACAGCAAAGAGGAACTCCTTGCAGACTCTGCGCGGCAGCCTCCCCCTCGCGCCCTTCCCGCATTGACCACTGTCACCTCACTCCCACCCCCTCCACAACTACTGCCGATTGAGGCCCCCACACACGTGGAGACACCTTCCAACGCCCTAGTGCCTGCTCACACGCTCCACGTTGCTCTTCGTCCGCGGCCGGGAGAGTTAGCACAGTACCCGCCCAGCTCGGTGCCCTCTCAACCAACTCTCCCAGCACCGCCACAGCAACTCGCCCTACCCGCTCCGGCACCACAGACCCCGGCTCTTGCGCTGACAGTGCCTATGAAACCACTGCCAGTGCCACCATCATCACTTCCCTCAGCCAGACCCATTCCTCTCCCGGCTCCAATGGGAACCATCCCCGACCACCAGGGCCAACAGATCTGCTACTATCCCCTCCCAGTGGAGCACTACGTCATGTCAGCGGCCCCACAAGGGACCAACTATCATCAAGCACTAGTGCCAAGGCCAACCATCCATTCCCCCAGTGCCTATGCACCAACCCCGCTCAGAACCACGAACCTTCCTCCTACAGGAACCAGACGGGAGCATAGCACTCTACTACCCCTCCCAACCATTGGTGAGATCCAATCCTCAACCAGCTCCATTCTCTCCTCCAGAGCGAAACACTTCACTGGCCCATCTCCCAACCCCAGACAACCTTAGGAGACCCTTCCAACAATACCACTCACCATTCATCTGAGAACAAACAGACGACTTGGTCACAAGCCTATGCCACAACCTGCCAGAGCCACCGCCAGCCGCGACGCCGCATCTACAACCCCGACAGGATACGAGAGCACAGGCCATCGCCCCAACTCCAACCCCCATGGAAACGCAACAACGAGCGCCTGCCACCTTCCTGTATGTGAATCCTTCCACAGCCCAAGTAGTGCTGCATGACGTCACCATGGCCGGAGTGGATACGAACACCAATGTCTCTATGACGACTAGGCAGACTACGGTCTCGCCAGTCGATACAGAACCGATGTCCTTGGCACCAGAAGGAGAGGTGCATCGATTGGTCATGGTCGCCAGAGGTGGAAATCGCCCACCCACCGTCCCACCTAGACCTGGGACCTGGGTGGACGATAGGACAGCCCACTGACACTCGACCGCAGGTGGCATTCGACATCCAATCTACACGAATCCAAGGGACACCAGGAACGCGAGCAGAGCAACCCGGACCTACTCATCCTTCCCTTCCTGACCGATCCACACTCAGTGCATTGAGATCGACGGAGGACACTTTCTCAACTCCAGCGGCATCGACCAGGCCTCCCATCCCCCCGCCCACAGATGCGGAGCCCCTACCTCCACCACCTGCCCCCCTGCTGCGGACATCCACCATGGACATGGATACATCCTGGAGATATGACCTCAAAGAAGATCCGTCCCAAGCAATGGGGACCGCACCCCGTGGCTACTACTACCAGCCGCAGCAAGGCTGCTGGTTCTACACTCCACCACCCCCACCACCCAATGGGTCACTGGGACCCGACCTTATCCCACCCCCTCCTCCGCCACCACCGCAGCCACGACCCGCCAAACGTGAAGGAGAAAGCGGAGGCGATGGAACAGAGCCACAACGTTGCACTTCCCACTCAGCCTGACTACACTGCAGAGTTGTCAAAACGTCCTACAGCATCTCATCATCAAGCAAGAGAATGACATTCTACGCCAAAACTTGCCCCCTCTGGCATACCCATGCTTTAAGGGAGACCCCCTGGATTTCCCCACTTGGAAGGCAGACTTCCTCCATCTTATCAACCAGCTCACCACCGACCCTCACCGATGCATACAAGTGCTTGGCCAGTGTTTGGAGGGAGAACCCCTCAAGAAAGTCCAATGGTACCTGGCAGACCCAGTGAACTTCGACGTCATCCTCAACCTATTGACACGAGATTATGAGAATCCAACTCTCCTAATCCAACGGGCCAAGGAGGATATCGAGAAACTTCCCGCGGTCACTGATCACAACCTGATCAGCTTCATCGACCAACTCCGTTCCAGCTTCTACTTCCTTCTGGTACAGTGCAGAATGCCAGAAACGAAGCTCCTTCACCTCACACAACCCGTCATAGAGAAACTGACCTCCTGTCTGTACAATCGGTGCATTAGCAGACTCCGGAAGGTCCCACTCCATGACATCAGCATCAACCACCTCATCCCCATCCTCGAAGATGAGGCTCAAGTACTCCAATCACGACTGGTGATGAGGCTGACATGCCCGGATTCCCAGGCATCAGCAATGACTTCGCGCCCCACTAGTCCTCAAACAAGAACCCAGGTTCTCACCACCGGCATAGATGAGACGGAAAGCCCTGAGGAAACTGCGACACTAGTGCTACCGGCTGAACAATCCACCCCCGAGGCCCAATACAAACCATGTGCCTTCTGCCTTGGCAATCACAAGGCAGTGGACTGCCACAAATTCAACACGGCCAAACAAAGGAAGGAACAAGCGAACAAATTCCAACACTGCTACCAATGCCTCTCAAAGGGGCACGACGCCAATGGCTGCAAGTCACAGTTTCCAAGCCAATTCTGCAAACAACTCCACCATCACTCGGCACTCTGCTACGACGCCTTCCCTGACAGCCCCAGGACACGCTCATCCTCTCCTCGCGGCGGGAGTCAGGTACCCGACATGTGTCACACAGCAGAGATCGTTCCACCCAGCGCCATCGTAGCCGCTCTCCCTCCTCCAATAGACAGCACGAACGGGACCAACCGACGGTCATGCTGGCATCTAAGCGGGAGACAGTAGATACTGGTCCAGTCATGCTGACATTCCACGCCCACCTCCACTCTGAGGACAAGCAAGTGACGACGGGAGTCTCCTGCCTACTAGACTCTGGCTCACAGCTAACAGCCATCTCCAGCCAGGTAGCAGACTTCCTGGGACTCAAGACGCTGGACACACAGATCATCGGAGTCTTCGGACAGACGAAACGCTACCGGATGGCCATGAGGAAAGTGCTGCTCAACCTTTCGACCAACAACGGATATGAATTCAGCGTGGAAGCCTGGGTGACAGAGGGCGACCTGTGTCCCCCCATCACACTGGAGCCAGTCTTCCCGCCGGACGAATGCGACTGTCTACAAGAAGCCTACCCTTCACTTCTTAACCTGCCACCCAGAGATTCAAAGAGGAAGGTGGAAGTAGACATCCTGTTCAGACAAGACATCACGGCTTACATGCTAGCTTGTATGGCGAGCCAAAATCGACGTATCAAGGAAGGACTGACCGTCTTTCCGTCCCCCATTGGCGACCTACTGGTTGGAAGCCCGCTACCTCCTATCGGACCATTCATGGAAAGGAGGCAGAGCAAGAGGCTGACGGTCCTGATGAACTCCTCTGCCGTAGTAGAACTCCAAGAATATCACTCGCTGGAGAGGGAAGGAATCAGCGAGGACGAGCTGACCACCACCACCGAAGAAGTGGCCCTCGATCGATTCCAAAAGCTCCTTACAAAGAAGGAAGGATGCTACTGCGCACCATTCCCCTTCATCGACGGGTTCCCTAACGACGCGATTGATGGCTGCAACTATGCATACACCCATCTCAAATCGGCCTACAATACCCTCGCCCGGAAGGACCTCACCAGAATGTTCCACAAAGCAATCATGGAGCAGGTGGAGGCAGGTTACTCGGAGGTCATCCCTTACACGGAGGATGCCCACCAACCCGTCACCGTCTTCTACCTCCCCTGCTTCCCCGTCATCAAGACCTCGTCCCAACACACCAAGTGCAGACCAGTGCTAGACCCCACGGCTAGTGTGACGGCCAACAAGACCTTCAACGACCTACTGGAGACTGGACCCCAACTCCTCAAGAGTCTTCACGGGATCCTCATCAGGATCCACTTTTCAGAGATCATCGTCTTTGGAGACCTCGAGAAGGCCTTCCTCCAAATCCTGCTGACAGAGGAACACAGGGACCTGACCAGATTCATTTGGGTAATAAACCCATACAAACTGCTGGGCCTGGGGAACATACAGTGCCTCTGACTCAAGAGAGTCCGATTCGGATTCAAGAGCAGTCCAGCCATCCTACTTGATCTTCATCTGACTCAGTACAATACACCACTCGCCAAGGAAATGAAATTGCTGACCTATGTCGACAATGTCACCTTCATGGCGCGAGACTACGAGGAAGCTCTTCAGAAGAAGTCCAAAGCAAAAATGATCTTCTGAGAAGCGGGCATGAATCTCCAAGAATTCACCTCGAACTCCCACAAGTTCAACACGCGACTGAGGACGGCGGAGAGAGGAAACCTGGAGGGACAGAAAATCCTAGGCATCACTTATGACTCAGGAAACGACATTCTGGGGATCGCTAAACCAGAAGACAAGGAAATGCACCCATGCACCAAGAGGTGGATCCTATCCGCCTTTGCAGCCTACTTCGATCCACTTTCCCTCGCCGCTCCAGTCACCCTGCGAGCTAAGATGGTGTTCCAAGACGTACGCCCACCGTGGAGGGACAGTTTGGGTGGTACAATGTGATTAAAGTCCCGGAGCTGGTGGAACACTGGGAAGAAGTGGTGGGGGACCTTCGCCGACTACCCGAGCTTAAGGTGGCTAGGAGAGTCACCTGGACAGAAGACATTGACATGAATCTACTGGGGATTTTGCGAATGCCAGCGATCAGGGACACGGCTTCTGCATTTACGTCCATGGCTCCAGCCCAGAGGAAGCAATTGAGTTCAAGTGCAACAGTCTGAAGGAGATCGAACCTACCCTCAGCTGATGCACGGTGGGCTTTGCTCGCTCCTCTTCACCAAGGCATCACCTAATCCGCCCAAGCTATGAGACACCCCAAAAACTGAACTATTGGCCCTAGAGAAAGCGGCCAGGGCCATGAAGATCGTGGTGAGGGAACTGCCGATGAGCGTCTGCATCACCGGGATTCATCTCTACACGGACTCCATGATCGCCCTTCACCAGTGTCGTCAAGGCAAGGGGCCAACGGTCTATGCGATGAACCGAGTGAAGGCCATACAGGAACTTCAAAAGAACCTTCACTTCACCATACACCACGTGCCCACTTACCAGAACCCAGCCAACATGGCCTCCCGTGGCTTG
>JASANA010004874.1:0-28558 GCA_030248095.1 Ptycholaimellus sp. GST1_10
TGGTCTAGTTTTCAGTTGAGTCACTTGGTCAATGAGCAGGTAGTCTCCAATCCCTTCTTCCAACGGTCGCTGGATGGATGGAATGGCGACGTGTAGGTGAAGTTGGTGAATGGGTAGTTGTCTATCCAGGCGAGGACTGGGTACTTGGATAGGCCCACTGAGCAATGCGGTCCGGAGACCTCACATTGGTGCTCTGCTGTTATGCTCCTGTTGGAGGATGGAGGGAGGAGAAAGAGTAGGTCGCCAGGTTTCCGGAGAATCTCCATCTGGTGATGACGAGTCTGCATTAGAAGCATCATCCCATGGTTCCTCTCCTTTGGCTGGGGTTTGAGTATGGAGGCGATGCTGGCTGCAGAGATCTCAAGCTGGGTTGGGTAGTTGTACACTAGCCAGGTAGTAAAGTAGCACCGTGGTCGCAGGACTAGACCGACTCCAGGAGAAGACGGATGAGTGTGACCATTCGGACGGCCCGTAACTACGGGCTGAGGGCTTCTGACAGCTGTGAGGGCAGCTAGAAGCTGTTGAAGCCATTCAGATGGGATGTGATGGCAATGGGAAGGTCGCCCTTTATGAACTCCCAAAAGAGGCAGGCTGTCGTTGCTGACAGCCTTGTCGCTGATGGTGAGTGAAGGCGCTGTCATCCAAGATCTCCAGCTAGTTAGGGTCGAAGTAGTCCAGGTTATCATCTCGGCTGTCCTTGAGGTGGCAGTGGACGTTGCCCATCCGCTTTAGAACGTCTCGGGGCTCTCCTGGCATCCAAAAATGGAGGTGGACGAAGTGGATATTGTCCATGACTCTGTGCTTCTCGGCGTGGCGGTGCAAGGGTTGAGCATCAGCGCGGTTACAAGTGGGTGAGCCTTGAGGCCGGGAATCATAACGGTCATGTGGCACCCGACTGCAGAAGGAGACCTGGGGTTATTTGACTCCATCGGTCATGTAGGCCTAGTAGTAACGGGCCTGCACTTAGGAGGCCCTGTCTCGGCTTGTAGCTTGTTGGTGCTGAAACGAAGGGAGGAGGAGGGAGCAAAAGGGAAGAGGGAAAGGAGCCAAAAGAAGCAGAGCAAGCAAAGAGAGAGAGATGCCAGTCATGGTGGGCTCACCGGGGGGGGGGCCAGGGGTCGGGATTGGGCCGCGGGATGCTCCCAGGAAACGCGGCGCACCGGCGCGAAGGGAAGTCCTCGTGACGCCGCCCTACCACGGGGGCGGACTTCTCCCTCCATACGCTCTGTCTGGAGAAAGACGAGGGAGATGGATGCTTCTTTTGTCTCCCTCAATAGAGACTGAGGTCTCCACGCCCCGGGCGCAGAGTTGCCAGCCCAAAGAGGATGCAGCTCTTCATGGAATGAGGGCTAGAAGAGTGACATGAAGACATGGACGCAAGTGGTGGCGTACGTCTCACAGTTCTCTCTCCTATCTTGCTGAGAGGTGGACGCGAAGATGGGATCTAGTGAGGTGCTCTGAGGCTCAGCCTAGTTCCTTCGCTATTGAGGCCTCTGTCAGGGGATTCAAGGATCAGCACCCATCCATGCCTCTTCGTTCCTGTCCCAGATAGCACTCTTTTTGGCGGATGCAGGTCCAGTGCCGTTCTTCGTCCGTGAGGATTATCTAGGACGACCTCTGAGGACGAACGGAAGTTGCACTCCAATGACTTCCTCTCATTTGCAGTGTCCTCTGATTGGAAGCCTGCGCCACTGACAGCAGCTGTCGAAAGCCTTCTTTCTCTTTCGCTAAGACGTCCATGCTAGGGTGGGAACTGGTGAGGACTTCAAGGCTCAGGCTAGTTCCTTAGCCGTGGAGGCGTCTGTCAGTAGAGTAGATGACCGGCATCCCTCCATGCTCTCCGCTCCCTTCCAGATGCCAGTCCTCAGTAGGGGAAGTTCTAGTGCAGCTTAGTTGATCCGTGAGGACTGTCAAGGACGACCCTGAGGATTGACGGAAGTTGCACTCAGACGATTTCTTGTTGTTCAATGTGACATCTGGTCTCAGTCGCCTCCTGTCAGTCTCCCGCAGTAGGTTGGAGACATGAGAATCCGTGAGAGGCCGGTGTAGAGGCCTGGGCTGACAGGGTGGATGGAAGTCTGGAACGCTTCAGCGATGGCAGGAGGCCCTGTAGTCTCCAGTCTCAGAAGTCGGTGTAGCTGGGGAGGCCTGAAGTCTCATGCAGGAGGCCTGACAGCTGATAGAGAGGAAGTCTGGAGCCTCTCCTGCGGCAGTAGGAGGCCTTGCATCCTCTGGCATCCGTTGCGATGTGCGTGCCTTCAGCAGTGTCCAGCAAAAGACCTCGGCCCCTCATTGCCCCTGAGTAGAAGGTCTCCATCACCAGCTGTGGTGGTGGGAGTCCTGAGCGGCTGGTAGCAGCTGACAGGGGCTGGGTAGGAGCTGGTGTGTCTTCCACCCAATGTAGCTGATCTCAGTGGCTTCCAATGTCATGCTAGAAGCTTGAGAATCTGGCAGTAACAGGCTAAAGACCGGTCAGTTCCCAGTGACATGCTGGAGGCCTGAGAAGCCGGTGTTGACTGGCAGGAAGCTCTGGCAGCCTCCAGTGGGCAGTGGGTCCTTCCATGCTTGCCTGGCGGTAAAGGATGCTGTCGAATGGCATCCATTTTTCTCTGGCCGGTGTAGAAGATGTCTACTGTTGTAGTCACAGTAGTCACTTGTCGAGGTATCATCTGTCGCATTGTTGAAAAAGGTGTTGGCCGAAGCTGAGCCGATGGAAGGAGCTCTGTCTGGGCTAGATGCGACAGGTGTAGGGTGAGGAGTATAGGGATGGAGGGTATAGCAGGAGCTATAGCTGTGTTTTCTGCCAGCTAGGACGTTGTCCATCTATCTGTACGTCTACGGGCAGTAGCACGGCTTGCTTCCTTGTTCCTGTTTTGTTCGTTCGGGTACTCTTCCCTCCCGGTGGCCGAGGAGAAGAGTGCCGGGTATGTGGCGCCAATGATGTGTATTTCGGCGCAATGATGGGTGGCCAAGTGATAAGAGCAGTTCAGGTAGGCCCAGGCTGGGATGGTGTAGTGCAGGAGGCTTTGAGCCTTGTTCCAGGATTGATAGAAGGATGGCAGCATGAACTGGTGTTACAGCCTTGTCCCTTCAGCTGACTATGGACAGGGCAGCAATGAGCGGAAGGGGTGAGCTCTGATTTGCCGATGTAAATCTTGTAGCTCATCCCTGGCTTCCAACTCTCTGCCGCTGTTAGGAGCCGATGAAGTGAGCAGTAACGGTCTGAATGCCATCTGAGATGCACTCTGGTGGTGATGAGCTGGGGTGAGCCGCTCAGTTTGTTTCTGCCAGGTGGAAGCTGTCGGCCAAGTCGTCCAGGTTCCCGCAGGTCCAGTCCAAGGCTGACATCATACTGAGAGAAGCATGATGCGGGCCGCAGGATTGTTAGAGCCTGTGTCGGAACATGGCTTCCTTGCTGGGGCTGAGCTGCTGGTCGCTTGGCTTGGCCTTGAACTGGCAGCCGTGGAAGATGATGGCGAAGCTGGACTCGAACCGCTTCACGCCGATGAACATGTCCGGCAAGAAGCGGAGTTGCAGTAGTGCAGAGTGGAGCTCTAGAGACCAGCACTCTGCGGCTGTGTGCAGGGGGTAGAAAGCAGTGGATGGGTGAGGCGCTGTGCTTGAGTTGGACTGCGCCGGCGGCCCTGCCTATGAAGGCAGGCCAAAAACACCCACACTCCGCTGCTGGTGCCATGTAGGCCCTCCTGTTTGCCATCGCCGAGCAGCAATCCAGGAAGATGTGTTCTTCTAGCCATCATTGAAGCCGGGTAGGCTCTCCTAGTCTTCGATAGATGGACTAGACCAATGGCCTTCGATCGATTGTGTGCATCGAAGACAGGACTGAGAATCACGGCTCCAATTCTCCCCTTTGTTCTGGAGGCTCACTTGGACTCAGAGCCTTCGATGAGTGGGCTGGAGAGAGTCTTCCGTGAATTGTGAATTTGGGGTACGGGCTTGCGTCCCCATTCCAATTGTATCCCTGTGTTCTTGAATGTCAGTCAGGCTTTCTCTCTCTCCTCCTTGTTTGTGTCTCAGGCTGTTAGGATGCATCGCTTTCATGAGCGATTCCTTCGATTCCAACTCTTCCCCATGGTGCGTCAGTGAGTTGCTCCTTTTGAGCTGTGTTTCTCCTCCTGCTCTGTTGTCTCTCTCTGACGACTGACTCTCAAGGGGAAGGGTGGGCAGGCAGGAAGGGCAGTAAAGCACGCATCGCAGCAGTAGCGACAGGACAGCAAGGAAGGGCGATAGTGAGGGCGCAGAGAAGCAGTCGCAGAAGTCCGAAGTGGGCTTCTTCATCACCACTGGCGGCAAGCGACGCTTTTCACTCTCTGCCACCATCTGTTGTTCTCCTCCTTCCTTGCGTTGTCTCTCCATGTGGCCCGCGATGGAGGCGAACGCGAGCGGGAGCGGGAGCGTGCTGATGAGGAAGATGCTCCCGGAGCATCCAGTCGCCGCATCCGCTCGGAGTTCCCTCCGGTCAGGATGGCCTTGCCGGCCTCGGGCAGCTCGTCGACGGTGTCGGACATGAACTGGATACGTCTGGAGACCTCCTGCATGTCGGATTGCAGCAGGCGCACTCGGCGGAGTCCGTCGAAGGCGGCTTGGAGGTTCTCGGCCTGCTTCCGGTTGATGACGAAGCCGTCCCCCTTGATCTTGTTCAGTTGCTGTTGGAGGGACCGCTTCTCGCATTCGAGCTTGTCCCGGGCAGCTTGAGCTTGGCTTCGCTCCTGGATGGCCTGCTCCTTCTCGGCCTCGGCGTTGGCCAGCTGCTTCCGGAACTCCTCGTGGCCCTTCTCCAGCGTCTTCACCTTCGCCTCCAACCCCAAGCACTTTCTTTCCAAGGAAAGGGCCTTCTGCGCTTGGAGGGATTCGAGGCGAGATCCAATGACGGCGCCTTTCTGTTGCTGAACTTGCCGCTCCAGCTCCAGTATGCGGCTGTCCTTGTAGTGGAGTTGCTGGAGGTGATTGGCGCATTGTCGCTCCAGATTGCCGATCAACCTGGAGCCGGTGTCCAGGTAGGCTTGCGAGCTCCGGTATCCCGGGTCCGCCTCTCCCCTCCTCCTCTCGATACTCCCTGGGGCTGGAGCTTCAGGGAAAGGAAGAGGGGCAAGGGCGACCCTAGGCGCCATCGGAACTGACTGTGGTGATGGCGAGGCCGATCCTCTCCTCCTTCCCTCGAGGCTCTCTGAAGATGGAGCTTCCTGAAGAGGAAGTGGGGCGAAGGTGACCCGGTGTGTTGTCGGGACTGAAGGTGTTGATGCCAGGGCCATTCTTCTCTTCCTCCTCTCGAGGCGCTCTGATGATGGAGCTTCCTGAAGAGGGAATGGGGCGAAAGTGACCCTGGCAGCAGTTGGAGTTGGGGACGAGGCCGTAGATGAAGACTCCGTCTGCGCCGGGGACGAAGAGACCGGTGATGGCCTGGTCGAAGGTGCGCTGCAGGAGACACTGGCTTCTGTTCCCGTTGAAGATGGGGCTTCTGGGACTCCCTCGGGCAGCAAGTAGGCTGGTGACAGAGGGATTAGTGTGGAAAGGACCTGAAGCTCAGTCTCCGCCTTTGTCGGTGATGAGGATTCAGGTTCTCGTCTTGGCGACCGTCGGCGGCGACTGGGAGATCGCCGGTCGCGTCGATGAGACTTCTGGCTCCTCTCCTTGGAGTCCTTGCCTCTCTCTATGAAGGCCAGGAGCTCTTCTCCTTCGTTGAAGGCTTGGGAGTGCTCCTGTCCGTCCGAGTTCGGCGGCTTGTCGGAGAAGCGCGTTCGCTTCCTTCCCGGCTCCGACTCGGAGCTAGCTCCTCCTTCCTGCTCTTCCTCGCCTACCTCCTCTCCCTCCTCTCCCTCCTCCTCTTGGTGCGGCGTGGTGTCTATTTCGTCTCCCTGGGAAGAGTGTAGGTTGAGGGAGGGGTGTGGAGGGGCGTGGGAGCTAGCGACTGTCGGTTGTGGGAGGTTGTCGGCGGACATATTTCTCGGAGAGAAATGTGTCAGGGGCTGATGAAGGGGGCTGGAGGCCGTCGACGATGGGCTGCTAGAGCGTGGAGGCCGACGGCGACAGCAGTGGATAGTCGCTGAGGAATTGGAGTTGGGGCTCAGAACTTGGCTCAGCAAGGCGTCTGAGGGTGAGTGGGAAGTGAGGGGCGTTGATGGAGGAACTTGGCCAAGGGACTGACTGAGGCTGGAGGAGTAGCTGGCTGAGGCTGGGTACCTCCGATCCTCCCCCCGCAGCGGGGGCGGGGCCATAGGGGTTGGAAGGTGGTGATGGTGTAGAGAAGCGGGGGAAGAATTTCCAAGCTCCTGTGTGTGGAGGCCAAAGCAGGCTTGGCAGAGGCCTGTCTCTCTGGAGCGCTGGCGGAAAAACTTCGGCTTCATTTATCACCATTAGGTGTCGAAAGGAGCTCCCTGTGCGCGCTCAGCCAGTGCGTGTGGAAGAAGGGTGTGTAAAGTTGATGGAGGGGGCCATTAGGTGGAGAAAGGGGGATCGTTAACGATCCTGGCTCTGAGGCGGTGGGGCGATTAGGACTGACAAATGAGCGTCAGTGTTTGGGAAGCCGCTTTTTGCGAGGGGCGCAAAAAGGCGGGGGGTGGTGGCAGGGCGGAGTCATCCGTCGTCCGCACTTGCTATCCCTTAGAGGCCGCTTTTTCTGGGGGAGGGCGCAGGGAGTAGGGTGTGGTTGTAAGGAGGGTCATTAATCTCCAGTTGTTTGCGCTCTCTAGGGCCGCTTTTTCAGAGCTTGCGCCCAAAAAACGTAGGCCCGCGGAGGGGAGAGTGGAGGGGGGAGCAATTAGTCCGCCCTCTCTTCTTGCCGCCCTTCTTGCGAAGACTGGGGGAGCAGGTTCCTGCTGGCTGGAGCAAGGGGGTGTTTTGCAGGGGAGTGTGTGTGTGGCGCGCTGAGGGGTGGAGTGTGCAGCGAAGGGGTGCCTGCTGAGGGGGCTGTTTTTGCCTGGTGATGAATAGTAGGCGGAGGGGCTTGTGTAGGTGGTAAATTGGCGCGGGGATTTTTAGCCAAGTTTTGCTAGCTGAAGTCCACTGCCGTGCACTCCACGAACTATTTGAACAGTCGCAATGCAGCACTCCAAGGGTTTTCGATGAGTCCTGATTATTGAAGCAGTCATTGTCGGTTTTTGTAGCGGGTGATTAATATTCCACTATACTCAAATCAGCTGCGAGTTTGGCTGCTAAACGGATTCATAGTAGTCTGCACTGCTGGAATCAGCCACTTGTCTGGCTGCAAAGCGGACTCGTAGTAGTCCGCACTCGACGAAATCAGCCGCCTAGTTGGCTGCTAAGCAGACTCCTCGTAGTCTGCACTCGTCCAGTCAGCCGCCAGTTCGGCTGCGAGGCGGGCTCCTAATGGCCCGCACTGACGAGATCAGCCGCATAGTCGGCTGCTAAGCAGACTCCTAGTAGTCTGCGCTCGTCCAGTCAGCCGCCAGTTCGGCTGCGAGGCGGACTCCTAATGGCCCGCACTGACGAGATCAGCCGCGTAGTCGGCTGCTAAGCAGACTCCTAGTAGTCTGCGCTCGTCCAGTCAGCCGCCAGTTCGGCTGCGAGGCGGACTCCTAATGGCCCGCACTGACGAGATCAGCCGCGTAGTCGGCTGCTAAGCAGACTCCTAGTAGTCTGCGCTCGTCCAGTCAGCCGCCAGTTCGGCTGTGAGGTGGACTCCTAATGGCCCGCACTGACGAGATCAGCCGCAGTCGGCGCCAATATTGCGCTGCAGTCAGCCGCCATTCCTCACCTCCCCCCCTACGAGATAGTCCCTCGTAGTCTGCACTTGTCGAATCATCCCCTGGCGGAGTTCAACGGAGGCTGAGGGTTTTGTGTTCCGTACTCCTTCCCGCGTTGATAACCAGCCGCCTGGTAGGCTGGGCGCTGTCATTTGCCTCCTAGTAGGCCTGCGCGGTCGCGAATTCTGTGCTCGTCAGCTCAGAGTCCCGTAAGACAAATTCGCTCTCCTCTGCATCCTCCTCCCATCCGTCGATGGCGCGAGGTGGCAAAAGGCGTACTAGGCCTTTGCAGAGTAACAAGGTGGGCCCTCAGCCCGAAGTGAGTAAGAACGAGGGTGCTTTGCCAGCTCCCTCACGTGGCAGCCGCTCCCATGTCGGCCGCCCCTGCCTTGATTCCTGCTTCTCTCCCGCTTCCTCAGCAATGCGGCAGAGGGGGGCAGGGCGTGCCCTTGCAGTCGTTCCGCCTCCCCCCCATAAGGGCGACGGATTGAGTAGCAAGAGGCCGAGTAGTTGTTGCCCGCTGGCTCCTAGTAGCTCTTAGGCGGGGCTTTCCGCTGGCATCTGAATTCACGGTTCAATCCGCAGTCGGAGTCCACAGAGGAAGGCTGCTGTGAAAGAAATGCGAAGGACAGATGCTGCGTCATTGGTCATCCTCAGGTCTGCAGTCGGAGTCCACAGAGGAAGGCTGCTAGAGATGAGGGGGGTTGACCCTTGAAGGTTGAGTCACGCTGTTTGCCAATTCCCACCCGCAGTCGGAGTCCACAGAGGAAGGCTGCTGAGGGGGAACTGCAGGGACAGATTGACTTGATTGAGTTGCTGCTGTTTGGCACTTTCCGTCCGCAGTCGGAGTCCACAGAGGAAGGCTGCTGGAACGGGAGTGCAGGGACAGTCTGAACTCCTAGTGGCCGTAGGCCTGTGCCTGCCAGTTCAGGCCGTAGATGAGAGGCCGAAGGCCGGTGCCTGCCGATTCAGGCCATCGAAGTGTGACCGAAGGTTGGTGCCTGCCAATTCAGGCCGTAGGTGGGTGGCCGAAGGCCAGTGCCTGCCGATTCAGGCCTTCGTGGTGGCCGAAGGCCGGTGCTTTGTTCATGTCACAGTTGAAGGCGATCTAGATGCCGCTGAGCTTGATGAACAAGGCCGAGTAGAAGTTGGCCGGAGGCCCGTGCCAGACGCATTTCAGTCCTTTGTAGCTGAAGAGCTGGGAGGAAATGTGTTGGCCGTTGATGATCATTGACGCGTCATTCTTGGCAATCAGTTGATTGGCGGGGAATGAGTAGCGGTCAATGGGCGTCTTGTGGAAGGCGGAGACCTGGAAGCCGAAGCCGAAGCCGTAGGCGGAGGCCTTGAAGCCGCAGTCCTTGCAGATTTGCGCCGTTTAGAGGGCCGGCAAATCTTAGTCAGACGCCGTAGAACCGAAGTTCTTGAGACTTCTTCTTCTATCCGCTTTTAGGATAATAGAAGCGTCGAATTTCCGCCGAATTATTTCATTAAAGTTAAACTTTAATGTTCCCGTTCGGCGTTGACTTGAAAGGCAGGGCTAATTAGCTCCGCTGGCTGGGGCTGGGCGGAGACATTCTTGTCCTGCTTTCAGGCCAAAGACAGCGTAGTCTTTGAAGGCGCTTTTCGATGCCGCTCCATCCAAGGCCTCTAAGAAGGGGGTAGAGGGGTAGGATGAAGGTACGCAATCGGACTGTTCATCTATCCGCTGCCAAGGTCGAGCTGGTTGAGGCCGTGCTTGTCGCAGAATCACTAGAAGCTCCAGACGTTCAGCTCGGCAGCCTTGGCCATGTAGAATTGGAACAGTGTTTGAGGGTTGCAGTAGGTGTAGGGTGGAGGTGACGGAAAGCTTGGCAGGTCTGTCGGTGTCCATCTGTACGCTGTCCAAGCGGCACTTGCTGAAGGCGGTCTGGGCCTTGGGGCTCCGCAAGGAGTGCTTGGGGGTAGATGGAAGGGAAGGTTGAAGATGGGTAGGGGGCTGTCGGCGTCCATCTGTGCGCTGTCCAAGAGGCACTGGCTGGAGAGGCTCTGTGTCTCGGAGATGCTCGGCTAGGTGTGCTTGGCTGGGCAGAGCGCATTTGAGGCCAATCTTGGCCAGTCCAGGTTAGAAGTCTGGAGTAGAGAGGAGGTGTTGTGAAGACTTGCAGATACGCCGGTGCCACGAAATACTATGATCTCGAAGCGGCAATATAGAGAGCTAGTCTTCGGCTCCCATCCAGATAGGGATTGAAGAGGGAGGTTTGAGGTGTCATTGGAGATGACATTGACAGCGACGATGCGAATGCTGTTCTTCTGTCTGATGATCTGCTCGGCCTTGGCCAGTTTGCTCAGGTTCCCGTCCAGGGTACTCTTCCATCTCGCGGGCGGCGGAGAAAGAGTGGACAAGTTAAACTTGCATGCCGTGGACGGAGCCATGGAGGCTCTAGGCCAAGTGAAGGCAGAAGAAGGGACGCATTGTTGGTTATGCGAAAGGCGGAGTGTTAAGCAGGGTGAGCTTAAACGCCTATCGCAATTGAGGATGGAGGGGGTATAGGGAGGTGTAGGGGATGCGGACGTTGTTGATGGCGGCCATGTGTAAGAAGCAGGGCAAGGGCTTCTTGTTGGAGCTGGGCCGCTTGGAGGATTGCAGAGAGCCTTTGTAGGTGGCTCTTTGAAGCATCGAAGATAGGCCGATGGCCATCAATTTCAGAAAGTATCACTTTCTGCTCGCTTCTTGCGATGTTGATGGAGGCTGTTCTGAGAGGTGCGCTGAAGTTATGCAGCTCGGAATGACAGTCATCTCAACTTGCCGCAGCTCGGGATGACACTGAGCAAATTGTCTCTACTGCTGCTGCGAAGAGAAATGACGCAGCTTGGGATGACAGGAGGCGATTTGCTCGGGTTGACAGTGTCGTAGATTGGTTCAGCTCGGGATGACGCAGAGCAAATTGTAGCTGTTGAGCTGCGAAGAATTGACGCAGCTTGGGATGACAGGTCAATTTGCTCGGGTTGACAGCGGCAAAGATTGATGCAGCTTGGTATGACAGATGCTGGTCACTCTCTGTCTGTCTGCGATGATTTTCCGCAGCTTGGGTTGACGCGGAGCAAATTGTCATTGTGAGAGATGCGAAGAAATGACGCAGCTCGGGATGACAATGTCCAATTGCGCGGGTTGACAGAGGTAGAAATCGACGCTGCTCGGGATGACACTAGGCAATTGCTCTTGTAGCTGCGGTGAAGGGATGGGACACAGCTCGGGATGACAGGGAGCAATTGCGAAGGCTGTGTCAGCGTGATTCCTTGAGTTCTTTGCCATATTGAGCTGAACTCCAGAAAGCTGCTCTCTGTAGGCCAGTGTAGAGGAGGCTGAGTTGAGGCGGGAGAGCGTGGCTGCGCTTCCAGAAAGCCGCTCCAAAATAGGCCTTTTGAGTTACGCAACTTTGTGTTCAGCGTCTCTTTTGCCCATTTTGGATTTGTCGAAAGAAGCGTAGTTAGAATTTGCATATCTTCGCAGATAGTGCAAAGTCTTGGAGGCGACGATGGGATTGAAGTTGGCCCAGTTGCCGGCGGACTGGCAGAAGCCAATCAGGAAGCTGTCCATGTTCCCGTTGGCCGTGTACACCACCAACCTCTTACAGCTGGGCGGAGTAAGGGGAAGGGTGCAGGGCAGGGGACCTTAAAAGGTCTGAGGAGGACGTCTTCCAGGAGGCGAACTGCATGACGGCGTGCGCGATCATGAAGTCGCAGAAGCGGTTGGGGAAGCCGCCCAGGTTCCCGTGGGCCTTGTACACCACCGACCTCTGAGAATGGAGTAGGGAGGGTGGGGCTTTGAGGCCTCTTGAAGGAACTGGATGGAGGCGTCTTCCAACAGGCAGAGCTTCATGGCGTAGAGAGTGTCCATGGAGTTGCCGAGGTTGAAGATGGCGCAGACGCTGGACTTGCATTGCTTGCCGCTGAAGCAGAGCATGGGCAACAAGCCATAGTTGGCGTCGATCGGAACAGAGTCCTGGAGTAGTCCAGTGTAGTCGCTGGGGGGCGGAAAGTGGCAGAGGCCGCAGTCGAAGCTGTCCAGCATGCTGCACTGGTTGCAGTCCATGGAGATCTGGATGTGGTTGTAGTGCTCCAGGAAGCCGTAGCAAAAGCAGCGGAACTCGTCCAGAATTGACGCTGTCTTCAACGGCGGGCAGAAGGAGGGGGAGGCGGGTCCTTTGAGCACTCTTCAGATGCGCATTGGTAGAGGCAGACGCAGCTGAAGTAGGCCTTGAAGGCGTTGTGCTCGTGACTGGCACCGTCCATGAACCGGTCCTTCTGGCCGCAGGTGAACAGGCCGAGGACGCAGATGACTGGGAGGCCATAGAAGCGGCAGTGGAGACAGTCCACTAGGCTGGGCCTGGTCCAGTAGTCGTCTGCGTAGAAAAGTAGAGGCTGCTCGTGAGTCATTTTTGACTTTGCCTTTCGACGTTGCTTTTCGAAATTCACGTGATCATAAAGATCCGTAAATAATCGATGTCGAAAGATGGCAATTGACTCTGAAGCTAGCTGGGCTTTTCTTCAGCGGTGCTCGAAAATTTATAAATCCGCGAGGATTCATAAACATGCTGGCCGGCGAGGTTGCAGCAGGCAGCAGTGAGTTTTTGAGAACTGGGCAGAGGCAATCTCAAAACTCTAGCAGCGTAGATGTTGCTTTTACTGGATAGCTGGTCTGGCTGGCCGGCATTGTTGCAGCAGAGGCCAGGAGTTTGAAAACTGACCGGAGCCAATTTTGAACTCTGGCAGCGAAGGCAAGCGGTTCGCTGGGGGCTGCAGGCAATTTCAAGATCCGTCCAGGGATAATGAAATTGTCATCGATGGTGCTTGCATAGACGGCATGAAAACAACTTTGCAGTTAGTTTTCGATGCCCAAGCAGCGGAGTTGCGCTTGTGCCGACATTGACTGGGGCTGGCAGTGAAGATCTTTGATAATTGACAATGGCCAATTTCAAAGTCCAGCAGCAAAAACGGATCGACGCTGGTAGCTGGCAGCCGAAGAGAATTTTCAAAATCCATTTCAGGATGATGAAATTCTGAAGACGATGATGATGACGTCAGCATGAAAAGAAACTTTTCAGTTAATTTTCAATGCCTAGCAGTGAAGTCGAATCTCGTCTCGAATGTCGGCGTTGAATGATTTCATAAAATCCGCAAGGATAGAATGAAAACATTTAAGGGAGTCGCTCTTTTCAGTTCGCTTCAAGACCCTTCGTCCCTGCAGATTATGGTAGCAAGTGGGTTGTGTGACATCAGAGTTTCCTGGCTGTTGCCCAAAAGGTGGCATGATGGCTGGAAACTCGGCGCTGCGATGTTGCTGTCGAAGAACGGACATTGAAAAGAGACTCGAAAGTCAATTTCAATTCCATGCAGTGTAGTCGCAGTTGCTGCTGTCTAGAAGTTCACGAGGCCGGCTCTGGCTGAGTGAAGTTCTGGGGCTGCAGGGTGTCCTGTCTGGCAGCAAAGCGAAGTCTGGCAATGCAGGCTGGGCTCGATTTGCTGTCCTGGCTCTGTGGATTGGTGACTGGGGCTTTTGACTCGATCGCTGGTGGTAGAAGGCGGCGAGGTCAAAAGCCGGAAGTTGTTGCAGAAGCGGAAGTTGGCGGAAGTGGTGCTGGACATTGTAGTAGCATTGTAGAGGTGGTCGGTCGAGGTACAGATAAGCAAATCAGCTCTCTGATCTACCAAACGCTGTGGTGATATGCAGCAGTAACATAGCGAGAATCTCTTTTCATCGTCACCGAAAGGGGTAGGAGAGAAGGACAGGTTGGGGGAAAGCGAACCACATTATAGAGCAACTGAGCCTGGCCTCCCTTCCGCCCACCTCATCGACGTTCAAGGTCAACGAAACCGGCTTGGGAAACACCACAGTCCTCTTCATCCCCCAACGAAGCTGAAGAAGGCGTCGGGATGGAGAAACTGGCGGTGTGGAGACATGGGGAGGAGCAGAAAAGGAGGCAGCCGGCATCGCCGCCACTGCTGCTGCCCACTTGGCAAAGCCGACCTCAATCATGTTGCCGATCGTCTGCAAGGCCTCCAGCTCTGCCGCAGAGCCTGCGGGAGATGGTGCAGCTGCTTGAGGATGTGGAGCAAGGATGGCCGAGGCTGGGACTTTGGCCATTGGACCCATTGGAGGAGACAGTGATGGAGCGGCTGCTGGGGCAGCAACTGGCATTGGCAGTTGAGGAGGCACAATTGGGGTGGAATGGCATTTCATCTTCTTAGAGAAGAGGTTACGGCGGACAGCGCTGTCCAGGTTGCACTTGAGGTGCAGGCGCATTAGTTGGGGAAACCTGCCCTTCAGCCTCTTTACTGCCCTCTTCTCATTGGAGCACCCTGTCTCGATCAGGTTGTGGTGCCAATTCACCTTTTTTTGGTCTTGTTTGTTGAAAGGTTTCATGGTGAAGAGAAGATTAGGATATGAGGAGAATTCAGAAGAAAACTCAACTTTCAAGTGCTGATTATAGATAAAGTAAGTAAACAAGCGGATAGAGGTCGGTGGATAGGGTTGATATCATCATGTGTGGACATGATTTCGGAGAATTGATTGGGGTGATTGTGGAGGCGCCGTCAGTGCAATGATGAGATAGCATTGCTAGCAGTAGAATATGGTTTGCAACTATGCAATATAAATGTAATTTTCCAGATGCTCTTTTACCGTGGGAGATTGATGACACTCGAGGAGTAACTCCCCTTCTCCAGGTGAGGCCTCATAATTTCTAATTTTGCTATTTTTATAAAAATTAAGACGCAAGCATGGAGTATCAATTGAAATCTAAAAACGTGAAATGAAAGATTGTCATTACTCCAGAACCATCATCCAGAGAAGCACATTCCAATTCAGGTGCTTTGAATGCCTAAACCATTTTGACTTTTTCAGTTATTAGTTTCACTGGATAATAATATGCAGCCTATCAAGCGACCAACTACATTTCAACATTTCCTGAGAGCAAGGTCTTTTGCTTCTGCTCCAAGGTTCAGGCCCTGGCACCATGGAGGTGTATTTAATATGGAGCGATCACTCTTTAACATGGGGAGGGGGGCTAAAATGCGAAACTCCAAAAGTTATAACACAGGGCCTCTGAATGACCTTTTGTTGACGGCTGCTGTGGGTCGTAGGAAGCACCTACAGGGATGTTCATGGGCTCAAAAAAAAAGCCCGAGTCGCTATTTTCCAGAACAGCAATCACTTTTTATATTTCAGTTCTGAAAATAAAGTTATCTCCGAAAAATAGCCCCCCCTTTTAATTCTCTGCTCAAATCGGCTGCCCGGCTACTCAATCTTAGCATGTTTTATCAAAATGTATGAATTAAAAGGGGTCAGAAACCGAAAATAGGCAGTTTAGTTGACTACCCAGTAGTCTGATGTTTCTTTCTTCATACTTTAATTGTAAATTTCCCCTTATAAAGCACTAGGAGTTTTGAATATCACTTTATAACGTGCAGGTATATAAAGTGATTGCTCAATATATATATAGCTCGCTGCTGGCACAGAATGCCGCCACCAAGACCACATTTAATGCATCCACATTTTTTCTATTATCCACATTTTTATGAATGATTTGTTGATATTGATATATTTTGATAATGTATTTTGCTGATCAAACATTCCTCTATTCTCAGAAAAATAATGGGGCTCAAAAATGCACCAACAAAACGGACTAGGTGGAGAAGGTAGAGATTGCACAAAACGAGTTAAAGAAAATGGGAAGGAACTGGGTGAAAAGAGGGGCTATGATGAAGTGAATTTGTCTGGGGGCTTGATGCATTGGCGAAGTTCCATGTGGCTGGGCGTTCGCTGAATGCAGCAGAGGAGCCGCTGATGCCAGTGCTTGGGCTCTTCTTCCTGTCCCTTTTCAGGACCCGCCTCCACAGGATGCTGCTCACCAATGGCTGTTTCTACCTGGCCCTCTGCAGAAGCCGCCTCCTCGGCTCGCTGCTGACCAGCGCCAGCCTCCGCCTGGCCTTCCAACACGGGGCTGCTCCTCTACCATCAATGGATGCACCTTGGCTTGCACCTCCAGCTCTTCAGCCTCGGACTCATCATCCTGTCAAACTTTCTTCTTTTTCTTCCTCCTATTGACACACCACCAGCCTTCACCCTTTACACATTGCCAGTGAAACATAAAGCTTCTAAGTGAAGTCCAAATGAAACATCAGATATACCCAACCAAATTTTCACAGCTTTTTATAAAAAAAGGACAAGACGTTGTAGGTAGGTACAAGACGTTACGTTGTACAAGACTTTGAAGCTGTCCATCATGTATTTGTATAGCTATTCTTGCTGGCCCATTAGATGCTCCACTTGGGCCAGCTTGCGCCAGAGCTTCTGTCAAATTTTATCATTGAATTTGATCAGTATGTCTGCGGTAATTTTTGACAATATTGCGGTGGTATTTTGAGGGCCACAGCGGAGTGGAGTCCAAGGCCAAGGACATCCACTCCATCAAAGAAGCACATATCCACACTTATACACCCTTTCTTCCCCATTCTTCATTTCTGTCAATTTGCAAAAGGTATCCAATGATTTATTCCTGTAGGAAATGGAGTTCAAGGAGCATGACAATGGCGAGGAGTCCACGGCGGTGGACAGTGATATCCAAATCATCGTAGACGTACCTACCTCCACTTACACATCATTTCTTCCCCATTCTTCATTGCTGGCACTTTGTAGGATGCATCAAATGGGCATTTCCCATGGGAGATGGACAAGTAGGCATCCCTCACCCCCTTTTGTATGTGGCTTCTTTCAGTTGTTGATTTCTATTTTTTGCCACACCATTTGTAAATATTGAATTTGTCTTTGCAGGTATGTCTTGCTGTTTCAAATTCAACCTTTAATTGAATTTCAACAATTTTAACATGAACATGCCAAGCATTCAAACTGTCCTGGAACTTTAAATCTTGTTGAGCCATTTATATATACTAAGTATATAGATTGCACACCCTTTAATCAATTCTAGCAATTACTTTTGCTTTTTTCGCATAGTCAAAAGCCTGGTATTGGCGCAATATTTTATTTCAAAAAGATATAAAGATGAAATATCTAAAAGTTTTCCGGAGGTTGTTCAATTTCAAAATAGAACCACGGGCCTTCCCACCATTGTCGCAGGCTTTCTCTCCGTGAGCTGGGCAGGAGGGAGGTGAAGGAATGAGGGATGAGGGAATGGAAAAGAGAGAGTATTGGAGGGTCGCAAAAGCCGCACCCATCCCCTGAATGGCACCAAGTGCCTTTCGTTCAAGAGTCAGCCCGCCTCACACATGCCCTCCTACATGTGGTCTCTTCAATTTCAATGCCGCCCCCTTCAATTTACCCACCACTACCACCTACAACCCATCCACTTCAATCTTCCATTTGGGCTAAGGGGGAGCTGCTCCACCGCGAGACTCTCCTCTAGAACAACCAGGCTTTTCTTAGGTTGTGGGTCGACAAGGCCAAAGGCTTCTAGATGTCCCATGAGCAGCTCAGCCATTTGATTCAATGCCCCCACTCCTGCATTCAGTCTGCCTAGAAAGAGTAGCGAATTCTCACCTTGTTATCCTTTGATTCATCATCGATTTTTTTCAGCTACTTTTTTGATGCCAAGCCTTTTTTGGTGCATTTCTCAACTGCCATTTGGATCTCTGTTGTTTTTGCTTGCAAGGAGAGAGGAGAGAGATTCCTTGAAACAAACGCAAACTCAACAAAGCTGGAGATGGAGAAAAGACGGAGATGGAGAACGGAGAAAAGTTGGAGATGGAGCACGGAGAAAATTTGTAGAAAAGCTGGAGTAAAGTAAATCTTGATAAAAAAAATGGGGAAGGCTAGGCGGCCTTGGACTCCACACTGCCAGACTTGGCCTTGGACTTGTCGCTGTTGGGGAACTGTCCAAACTGATGAGAGGACATGATCACAAATGCGGAGATGGGGAACATGGGTTTGGGCAGGGGCTTGCCCATTCGAGCAAGCTGAGCTACCCATTCGTCATGATCTCCACCCCACCAGTCGTCCACTTCCACCTGCACCTGCACTGGCAACATCCACAGCCCTTGATATCAAGGCACATATGGCTGAGACGACCTGGCTGCCCTGATTGGCCTTGGTGTTGCAGGAGTTGGCTGTCGAGCCCTTGTTCAGCTCCTTCCCATCGTGGCTAGGCTGTGTAGTTTTTGGCTGAATCCACATTGTGCTGTGGAAACAATGAGTGATATGAGTATGGAATAACCTCTGAAAGGACTCGAGGGGGGCTCCAGAAATGAACTTGTCGGAGCTGATGTTGGTGTACTGGCTACCCTGCTTGGCCTTGGTGTTGCTGGAGTTCTGCGTCATTGTCCTATGCTCACCAACTGCTAATTGAACTATTGAGATCTAAAAATACCAACTGTGATCTATGAGGAAATGTGGAAAGGGTCATACTACATAGAAGAAAGAGGCTGTTGCATTCTGCTTCAAAGCTTATCGCCCATAAAATCTAGCCTGCCTTTGCGCAGATGTTTGTTGCTGGCCCTTATGCGGCTTTGAAATGTTGTATTTAGTCTATTTTCATGACGAAAAGATAAACGTTTGTTCTTATTTTTGTTTATTGTAACTGTAACTTGAGAGCAAAAAGGTTTTTATCAACTCTGCAATCCGCGCAACAGCCTAGGGATAGGCCACGCCAGGAATGGAATGAGGGGTGTCATCGGGTGCCATGCTTGGGTTTGCAATCAGGCTGCGCTGCTGCCAAAGAAGCCTTGTAAATGAGCATTGTCATTGGAATGTAATTGTGGTTTGAATGTATGAAAGCTCACGCTTGCCCAGTCTGATCAAGGAATGATGGAAGACACTGGCTTTAGTGGGAGTGTAATACATCACGCGTCTTGGTAGGAGTGGGCAGGAAACAAGAGGGTGGGGACAGGTGTGAGAGAAGGGCGAGATGGGATGTGCATTTTCCCTGCACCAGTGCCACATCAACCCAAGGCACATTAAAGAAAGTCATCAATTGACAGATAAAGGGTAATTGGTCAACAATCTGCTAGTTTGAAGGAAATGTTATTTTAAGCCTGAGTTTAAGAGATAAAGTGATCACTACTCAAAATTTGCCTGGCTGCCGCTTGCCTGCATGTTGGAAGCTCCTATTTTTTTCACAAAATGGAGTTGAACTTCCGAAAGTACCTGGTTTGGATCCTGTGGTAGATGCTGAGCATTGAGCTGCTCCCCTGGCTGCTCTTCCTACGGCTCTTCGACTATCACAGGCTGTGGTGGAAGGCAGTGGATCACCTGTTTGTCAATTGGGTTTATTAGCATAAGTGGCTTATCTATATTGAGGTAAGTCTATTATATGCCCTTAAATGCAATGACTACAAAAATTTCATCCATTCATTAAGATGCCTGAACCCACGATGAGAAACGAAAGGTGGATGTTTATAGTAAATTTCATAAGTTCGTGGACAGCCCAGAGGCATGTCAACTTAGTCTTCATCGGCATCATTTGCCAAAGGTAGAGTCGAACAGCTCGCTTGAAGGCCTGCATGCGCTTTTAGACAAGGGCCTTCTTCCGCTCTGCAGGTACTGGAGCAGGAGATGATACAGCGGAGCATGAGATGACTTGTCTCATCAAGATACCTCAACATCAACAAACAACCCTCTTTTGGAAGCCAATTAGAGAATAGAAATGTGTGACCAGAAAGAGCTTGCACAAAGAGTTCCTGGTGTAGGAGAGGCAGGTTGTCCACTGCCATCCAGCTGCGGAGGAATGCCTTAATATCGATTGTATCAAATCGAAAGAGTTTGAAGTGTGAAAAAAAGTTGTTAGCCTTGTCTGCAAATGTGCTATTTTGAAGTATGCGGCAAAATCCTCACTGTGTGAAACGCAGTAGGGAGGCATGGTGGCCAGGGGAACTGCCATACCTTCAAGAGAAGCAGATGTAGTCGAGAAAGGTCACACTCCCCAATGATCGACAGGAGGGGCTACAGAACAGGCATTGAAGAGAACACGGAACATCAGACCTCAGAGTATTGATAGAGAGGAGTTGAGAGGCTGAGCGCATAGGGTAGAGGGCAAAGGTGTGGGTGTGTAGGTTGACTGTGGAGAGGGAGAAAGGAGAAAGAGTGCTAAAGCCATGGGAAAGCCTCACAAGTAGACACCCAGATCGATAAAGCCATGGGCAATGCACACAAGTAGACGCTGTAAAGGATTCCACTTACAGCATTCTAAGTCTTTTGACTAGTCGTCCCAGGGAAAGATTACTCTGGTGCATGTGTGCCTGTTTAAGGGGTGTAAGTGAAACCTCACCAGCTTGGGTAGATTGGGCTTGCGCCTCTGACTGGTTGATTGTAACCTATTTGCCTTTGACTTTGTTTTAAATTCCCCAGTAGACGCCCAGACCGCTAAAGCCATGGACAATGCTCAGCAGTAGACGCCCAGACTGCTGAAGTCATGGGCAAGTGTCACCAGCAGACGGCCAGAACGTGCAAGCCATGGGCAAACCTCAGCAGTGGATGCCCATACTGCTAAAGTCATGGTCTCGCCCACGCCTTGACCTTGAGAGGTACCTCCAGACCTTGCTTAGACCCCCAAAAAGTAAAAAAAAATTTATACTACCTTTAAGGGTATCCTGCCTTACACCCTCCTACTTACTCTGCCTGCCATGTTGAGCAGTAAGAGGTTGGTGGTGTACCTGGCCTACAGAAATCTGGATGGCTTCCCCTACGGCTTCTGCCACTCCGCCAACGAATTGGCCAACTACACTCAATTCATCATCACACAGACTTTGCGCTATCTATTGAGATCTGCAAACTCTGTCTATGCTTCTTTTCGATGACTCCAAAAGAGGCAAGAGTTGAACTAAACTCAAAGTTTACGCAACTCGTCAGAGCCTCTTTGGAGTGGCCCTTCTGAGAGCTGACTGCGCTAGCTGGCCAAATGCCACCCGCCCCTCAAGCTCAGCACCCATTAACCAGAGCAGTTGGCCCAGTGTCATCTTGACCTGCGGAACTTTAGCACAACTATCAGATCTGCCCAATTTTCACCGTCAATGGAAGCGACTAGAAAGTATATTACTTTCTCCCTATTTGAAAGGCCATCAACTCTTCGATGCCACAATTGTGCGGCCACCCAACCCCTGCCTTCACTCTGGCCACCTCGCTTGTTCAAGCAGCCCAAGCCTTGCAAGCCTTGCATGTTCGCCTATTGCACCCCCAACGTATGCGTCCACCTCATATCATCCCCTCAAAGCCTCGCAGCCTCTACTGCAACAGGCGCCTAAGCATTGCCTAGCTTAGACAGCCCACCTTTCACACTGCCAACATTTGTGTCCATCTCCATTCATCTCCAGCCCTCACTGCCTCTACTTTTGCTGCCGGGCAAGAGAGAAGGGTACCCAAAGCCGGAACCTGAACATCAAGGCCAGCCAATTGGCCAAGCTCTAGCACGGCCCCAGACAGGTGGACAGCGCCCGCATCGAACGCGCCGACACCATCCTACAAAGCACCTTCAAACTACCCTCCTCACTCTATTACTCATAGGGATGGAGGCCAAAGACTTGCTCCAGCTACTGCCAACAAGAACATTGTCTCTCTCTCTGCCAGCGCATTCAGCAAGTCTTCATAACACCCTCCATCTACCCTCAATCCTCCTTCATCACTGAGGCAGACAAGATCGGCCAAGAGTGCGCTATTCTCCACCAAACGCGCCCAGCTGGGCCTCTCTGAGATGCAGAGCCTCCCCAGCTGGCGCCATGCGGACAGCGCACAGATGAACGCCAACAACCCTTACACCCTCAAACAATCGTCCATTTCTCATAAGGATGGGAGCTGAAGACTAGCCCTTCTATCGCCCTCTATCGACTGGCGTATCTGCAGGTCTACACAGCACCCTCCCTCTACCCCTCAATCCCCCTCCAACCTCGACAGGCCAAGATTGGCCTCAAGTGCGCTCTGCTTTGCCAAGCACACCTAGCTGGGCATCTCTGAGACACAGAGCTTCTCCAGCCGGTGCTACTTGGACAGCGCACAGATGGACGCCAACAGTCCCCTATCACTTCCCTCACCTCCTCCATCTATACCTCAAAGCACCCATGGTGGAGCTCCAAAGGCCCAGACCTGCTCCAGCAAATGTACAGATGGACAGCGTACAGATGGACACCAACAATCATCTGCAAACCTCCTTCCTCCTTTCGTCCTTTAAAGGGCCTTAAAGGAGTGGCATCGATTCTGCCTTTCAAGATATCGCCAACCATAGCATTAAAGTCTTATTTTAATGAAATCAATTTGGCGAGCTCATCCCCTATGCTTCTATTATCCTAAAGACAGAAAAGAGAAGATATCTACAGAACTTTGGTTCTACTCTGCATCTTACTAGGATTTGCCAGCCTTTTTGATGGTGCAAATCTACATCGGCTACGGCATCTTGGTCTCCACCTACAGCCTCAAGATGCCCATTGACCCTCCATCATTTGGCACCAATTAATTGGTCACCAAGAGAATGATGCGTCAATGCTCTTCAACAGCCAGCACATTTCTTCCCTGCTCTTCAGCTTCAAAGGACTGAAATGCGATGGGCACAGGCCTCTGGCCATCGGCTTCTACCCAGCCTAGTTCATCAAGCTCAGCAGCAACCAGGTTGCCTTCAACTGCAATGTGAACCAGGCACAGGCCAATGGCCACCTTGTCTTCTTTGGCCTGACTCGGCAGGCATAGGCCAATGGCCACCAGGAGTTCAGACTGTCCCTGCACTCCCGCTCCAGCAGCCTTCCTCTGTGGACTCTGACTGTGGACAGGAGGCGACAAACAGCGGCAACTGAATTACAAGTCCATCTGTCCCTGCAATTCCCCTTCAGCAGCCTTCCTCCATGGACTCCGAATGCAAATGAGAATCAATAAACATTAGGACTAAGTCTCAACCACCAAGCTTTTCATCTCTAGCAGCCTTCCTCTGTGGACTCCAACTGCAGACCTGAAAACGGCAACAACGCAGCATCTGACACTAGCAATTCCTTCACAGCAGCCTTCCTCTGTGGACTCTGACTGCGGTTCAAACTGCGAACTCAGATGCCTGCGGAAAGCCCTGCCTAAGAGCTACTAGGAGCCAGCAGGCAACCACTACTCGGCCTAATTGCTACTCATCTCTGTCACCCTTATGGGGGGAGGCATGAAGACTGCAAGGGCATGCCCTGCTACACTCTGCCCATCTTGCTGAGGAAATGGTAGAACAGCAGGAATCTATGGCTGGGACCGCCGACATGGGAGCGGTCAGTCATGTGAGTGACTGACAAAGTCCCTTGTTCCTTCTCTCTTTGGAGGCACAGCGGCCCATTAGTTACTCTGCAAAGGCCTAGTATGCCTTTTGCCACCTCAAGCCATCGATAGATGGGAGGAGGATGCAGAGGAGATCGAATTTGTTCTATGGAACTCTGCACTGATGAGCACAGAATTCGCAACAGCACAGGCCTACCAGGTGGCCAGGAAGTGCCCAGCCTACCAGGTGGCTGGTAATCAACATGTGAAGGAGAACGGAACAATAAACCCTCAGCATCAGTCGAGGCCTACCCAGTGGCTGATTCGACAAACGTAGACTATGTGGAGTCTGCTTCGCAGCCAAACAAGTGGCTGATCTCGTCAGTGCGGGCCACTAGGAGTCCGCCTCACAGCCTACCAGGCAGCTGACTGGACGAGTGCAGGCTAAGAGGAGTCTGATTCACAGCCAAACAAGTGGCTGATCTCATCAGTGCAGGCCACTAGGAGTCCGCCTCGCAGCCTACCAGGCGGCTGACTGGACGAGCACAGGCTAAGAGGAGTCTGCTTCACAGCCAAACAAGTGGCTGATCTCGTCAGTGCAGGCCACTAGTAGTCCACCTTGCAGCCTACCAAGCGGCTGACTGGATGAGCGCAGGCTAAGAGGAGTCTGCTTCGCAGCAAACCAAGTGGCTGATCTCATCAGTGCGGGCCACTAGGAGTCCACCTCACAGCTGAAAAATCAGCTGACTGGACGAGCGCAGACTACTTCGAGTCTGCTTCACAGCCAAACAAGTGGCTGACTTCAACAAGTGCAGACTACTTAGAGTCCATTTCGTGGCCAAAACAGTGGCTGACTAGAAGTGCAGGCTACGTCAAGCCTGCTTCTCAGCCTAACAGGCGGGTGATTTGACACGAGCAGACTACTCGGAGTTTGCTTTGCAGCCAACTAGGAGGCTGATCCGGTAAGCGCAGACTACCAAACGTCTGTTTTGACAGCCAAAAGTGGCTGCTTCAAGAATCAAATCTTGGCTCAGTGCGGCATATTACGACTGTTTCGACAATGCATAAAATGCATGGCAGCAGCTTCTTGGCAAGCTTAGACTTGGCCTCAAAACACAGCCAGCTTCAGTCTTTGCCTCACCTTGCCGCCCACCCAGTCCTCCTACCTACTATTTGGCACCCCACAAGCTGCCCCCTGCCTGCACCCCCTCGCTATACACTCCGCTCTTCAGTGCCACACACACACACACAATAAAGGCAGCAAGAAGAGAGGGTGGACTAATTGCTCCTCCCTCCGCGGGCCTACGTTTTTTGCACCTGCCGCAAAAAGTGGCCTCCAAGGAGTGGCAAACTGCAGGCGATTAATGACCCACCCTGCCACCACACCCTTCTTTTTGCCCCCCTCCACAAAAAGTGTCCTCCAAGGAGCAGCTCAGTGCAGACAACTAATGACTCCGCACTGCCACCACCCACTGCTTTTTTGCACCCCTCGCAAGAAGTGGCTTCCACAAACACTGGCACCCATTTATCAGCTCTAATCACTCCACTGCCTCAGCACTAGGACCATTTAACGATCCCCCATCCCTACCCTTAATGGCCATATTCGTCAGCCCTACACACCATTCTTCCACACACACTGGCGGCTCACAAGAGGGGGCTTCCTTGGAAGCCTAATGGTGATAAATGAAGCTGAAGCCTTTCCACCAGCGCTCTAGAGAGACAGGCCTCCGCCTAACCAGCTTTGGCCTCCACCTACAAGAGCCTGGCAACCCTTCCCCGCTTCCCCACACTATCACCACCTCCCCTCCACTTTGGCCCCACCCCCGGTGTGGGGGGGGGGAGGATCGATGGTAACCGACCCCTCCACCAGATCAGTCACTCCCCCTCATCAGCCCACCTCACCCCACACTCAGCCCCAGCCTTCCCACTGAACCCAACTCCGAGTCCTAGCCTTAGCCGAGTGGCCTTCCACCATCTCTGTCATCAGCGTACATGCTAAAACAGACCACCGTCGACAACTTCCAGCCCTTCTCATCAGCCCGAGCCATATTTCCCCTCCAGAAATATGTCCGCCGATACTCCCCAGCAGCCGACAGGAGACAAAATAGACACCACTTCACGTCAGAAGGAGAAGGAAGAAGAGGAAGGAAGAGGCCGTTATGAGTTGGGAAGGCCGCCCCCTCCAGCGAGCCTGTGATCTCAGAAATCACAGGATACTCCAGACCCATACAAGGAGGCCACGACTTCCTTGATCTCCTCAGGGGAAGCAAGGACCAAACAGAAGGATGCAGAAGACCTCCTTGGCGCGACACTAGGTCCCCTACCCCAACAAAAACAGAACAGGAGCTACGGGTGAGGGTGAAGACACTGGAGAAGACCTGTGAGGAGCTCCAGAGGTGGTTGGCTAGCGCCAAAGCCAGGAAGGAGAAAGCCGTCCGAGCACTCAGTGACAGTTATGTGTTCAGCCGCAATCAGTCCGGCCAACTCGGTGCCACCCTTGAGAGTCTCCGGAGGCTGTGCCAGATCAACCCCGCCCTACAAGACACTTACAAGCAAGTCCAGTCCCTGGCAGCCATTGTCAACAGACTGCCAGATGTAGACCAACTGCTGGAGACCCTGGGGAGGCCAGTTCTATCATGGAGGCCAGAGCCTCGAGGAACACCATCCTCATCCACTTGCTCGCGGGGTGGGGTGACACGTGGCCATGTAAGACACCTGGCCAGAGACACCGTGCATGGAGTGGCATACACCAGTAAAAGAGCTCAGAGAAGCCGCCCTGAGCGATGATGATCATCTCTTATCTCGACCATTAAGTCTCCAAAACTCGACCACTTCTACCATTGACCATCCAACGCTGTGGGGGATGAGGAGAAATACAACCCAATCAACACCACCATACAACATGCAAGTGGGAGGGATGGGAGGCAAGGAAAACACCCGAGAGAGCGTTATACGATTACACCGCAAACTGTCGGAAACCCTACTTGACAAAAGCCTCAATTCTGCACAACAATTGATGCCACTTGGCACACCGCGACCCCACCTATTCCTTTCTCCAACCATCTTATCTGTGCGGCGTTCACTTCTTGTCTAAACAAGCTAAGGCTAGATGGCCTATTGTAGCCAAAAGAAACGACAGTTGACAGCATTACCGAACCGAGTCTCCTGGTAGAACGAACACTGACAAATAATCGACATGGCTGCTCACTCAGTCTTCTGCTGCTTGGACTGTCAGAATGTCTTCGACATCTTCAACAAGTTCGACTGCACCAAGTGCCAATGACACTACTGCCTCTACTGCTCTCGCAGAGACCTGGACCAGCTCCTAAGACCGGAAGAAGCAGAACTGGCATTGATGATCTGTCAAAAACTCCTCAATGCCAGTCCGGCAACTTACAACTGTCCAGGATGCCACCTAGCAGATGACTCGTCGCCACACAACATCGTGGAACAACTGTTCCTTCAAGGAGTATTCCACCCCAAGAACGTGGTGGTGCTGCTCGCGGAGAAAGGGGAAGAGCGAAAAATCGCCACTTTTGCCATCTGCGATGCCCTTTACCACGAGACGTGTGTCCTGTTTAAACTCCGCGACAACCCACTACCGGCCTTCATCCCCATTACCCACCACCTGGATGACTCCAAGAATACCTTCTGCTGCCATACTTGCTTCACTGGACTGATCCCTCGGAGCCAGGCCATGATGACTGAACAGCTCCGCTATGATCACGATTGCATGTCATCGGCACAAGACACCAGGAATGAGATGGGAACACCATCTAGCGACGTGACACCACACCTCTCTGCCTTTATCACAATGTGACCTGGCTTTCAGAGTGCATAGCCCAAACCCAAGTGCATCTGGACCTCCTGGCGCTTGACGACCACCATCACCCTGGCTTCGAAAAGCAGTGGCTCAACCTCCTACATCATCGACAAGAAGTCATAAATCTAGCAGACAAGACTGTCATGACTCACCTCAAACCAGCAGCAGTGGCTATGCTCGGCCTAGACGCACCTCGACCTACTGACGACAGCACACACTGCACAATCTCGCCACCATCAAGCCTCTATCCATCAAGGCTCCATGACCATGCCTCCCATAGTGGCCCACCCAGGGACGACAGTGCGGTACCCAACGAGAGACCCATGTACGACCAGGGCTAAGTCCCTTCAACTTCACCCATCCAATGTGGTTGCCCTTGCCACTCCGGCCAGCCTGGTCTTCCTTTACCCTGCCTACGCGGAGGACTGGGCAGCCCAACAAAGGCAGAACACCACTCCGGCTGATACCACACAGACCCTTAACCATCCTCACACTCATGCAAGAGGGGTGGGAGCAGTGAAACACCTTTGGAGCAAAACACCCGAATCCCCAGGGCCACCAGCAGAGCTGGAGAATGCATGGGCGAGTTCTCCATATTTGCGCTCACATTCTGCCCCACCCGGAGAGAAGCAACAGCAGCAAAAGAAGAAAACCAGAGGACAATTCCATGTGCTGATAGGTCCAGGATGCCCAGAACAACGAGACATGTCGGACCAACCAAACCAGACTCCGGGGAGAGAAAGAGGAATGGTCAAAGCGAATGTCTATCACCCAGCGCAGGAGGAACTGCCTCCCCGAGACCAACCTCCCCAAGGACCAGCACATTGCTACCGGTTCGACGGTGATCCCATGGCTGTCACCGCCTGGGCACAGATGACCCACCCTCCTCCGCCATCGTTTCCCCCACCAGCTCCCCCAGAACCCTCCGCAGAAGAAGCGCGAGAAAGAGAGCAGCTAAATCCTCCCTTAGAAGTAAACCCACTTCCTATGACACAGCAACCAGCACAACCACGGCTCCCACAACCCCCTATGACCTCCCTAGTATGACCATCAACGTTGGAGGTAGGTCCAAGAACGGGATGGGGAATCCAACACTACCCCAGGCCAGGGATAGGGACGGCCCAGTACCCTCCAATGCAACCGACACATCTCCAACCAACACAAGTTCCACACAGAGGACACCATGGAGGGGGAGAGATGGGTGGCTTCGCCAGACCTCTTCCCCATCACCACATCCCACCACAGCCGGCGCTGCAAGATGGAGCGCCACAGCAGGCTCCGGAAGGGATCAGGGTGGCATACGAACTACCCCCTCACCCCCCTCCACCTCCACCGCAGCCACAACAGCAATAGTACTATGCTCCCCAGCAACAGTACTATGCTCCCCAGCTGCCTCCCTGGCAACCCGGGCAAGCCCAGGCCAGCCACAGGGGTTTGAATCCAGCAATGGAAGGAGTGGAAACAGCATCGTTGCAATACTGCCAGCAGGTCCTCCACCACCTGCTCCTACAACAGGAGCAAGAACAACTGAGACAGACGCTTCCACCAATAGAGTATCCTCGATTCAAGGGAGACCCTCTAGACTTCCCCACCTGGAAGTCCTCCTTCCTTAATCTCAGCCACCATCTGACCAACAACCCACATCGGCGAATTCAGATCCTGGGCACAACCACCTGGGCACAAGCACGGACCACAACTTGGACAACTTCATTGATCAACTCAGATCCAGCTTCTACTTCCTCCATGTCCAGTGCCAACTACCAGAAGAGAAGCTACTCCACTTGACACAGACGGTGATGAGCAAGCTACCCTCCA
>JASANA010004877.1:0-35570 GCA_030248095.1 Ptycholaimellus sp. GST1_10
GTTGCTCTTCGTTCAGTTCATATACTTCGATCGACCCAATTTTTTGAAAATTTCAAAGGAAATTCATTGATTTTGTAGGTGAAAATCGAAAATTTTAGTAGGGACACGTATGTCCACGAAGGGATCTCAATTTCTCGATTTCGACCATGTCACCCTCCTACAGCCATCTTCCCAAGATGACTGCCCTTCAAAAGTCGCCCCGCATATTAATAAAACTTGTTTGTCATCATGAGCATGACTGATCAGTGCCTTTTTACTGACAAGCCCCCGGGAACCTCTAGAAACTAGAGGCCCCGGGGGCCTCACTGAACCTCAGAGGCCCCCGGGGGCCTCTAACACCCACAGGGCCCGGGGGCCTCTAAGCTCAGAGGCCCCCGGGGGCCTCTAATTTTCGTACCTTACCATGCCTACCATTTTAAGGTGAAAACATTCATTCCAATTTCAAGGTTTATGAGTGTAGATGAGAGGAGGCCTGAAATACGAGAAGAGAGGAACGGCTGGAACGGCAGTTCAAGAGCAAGCAGCTGCGATATCAGCTGGAAGGTTGCGGCCTCTATTTTTTCTCTTCAGCTTGTGACTTGTCAGCAATGGTGTTTTATCAACCAAGATCTGCGCAAGGAGATTGCTGCGATGAGACAACCACAAGGCTCTGCTTTCGGTGAAAAATCAATCCGCTTTTTACACAGAATAAGAAGGAATTGAACAGAATCCAACCACGGCTGCGGGTGAAGCGCTAGATCGGCAAGGAAGGCGGGAAACCGGCGTAGCTCCTGCCGATGTCCGCGGCGGCGTCTACAAAGTTCTCGAAGAGCTGAAAGCCCAACAGTCTCGTCTCTTTCTGCATCTATGAGACATTCCAAGCTTGTCGGAGAAAATACGAAATTGTAGATTTAGAGGCGCAAAGCCGCCAGCTGTTTGAAAATCCGGAGGCGCCTAAAACTAAGGTTATTTTTTTAATCATGATTTTCTTAATTTTTTTAATCCTTTTAAAATCTTGTTAGTTCATATTACTAAAACAAAGGTACACTAATTCCTGAGCATCATATTTCAAATATCTGAGTTGTTTCAAGTGGTTTTAGACAAAGGGGAAGTCTTAGGCAGCCAGCTTTGCAGAATTACCATGTAACTCAATGATAAAAAATTTCCCAGGAATTGATTTGAAAGCGGGCCGCACATCTACTAAGCGATTGCCCATAGTACCTTGTTTTGTCTTGCTGCCTTTGCCTCCCCGCCCTGCCTTTGGCAGTAAGAGATAACGTTGAATCCTCAATGATGAGTTTCCCATAAAAGTTAGTTCGTTGAGAAGGACATCCGACAGCCTTAGGCGCATCCTTCATGACCGGCGTTGGAGGAACTCAAGCAGGAGTCCCCACCAGCGCCCTCCCCAGTCTCGGCATCAGCACTACCCACACTGCCCCCTCACCACTGCGGCGCCATCCTCCAGCGCCTCAGCTGCCAAGACGGACGACCCCTTACGACGGACCTCCGTCCATGAACTTCCTGACGCCATCCGAGACCGGGGGACAAAGCCCCGTTCGCCCAGTGCCACTACTTCCATCCGACAGCCTTAGGCGCATCCTTCATGACGGCGTTGGAGGAACTCAAGCGGGAGTCCACCAGCGCCTTCCCCAGTCTCGGCATCAGCACTACCCACACTGCCCCCTCACCACTGCGGCGCCATCCTCCCACGCCTCAGCTGCCAAGACGGACGACCCCCTACGACGGACCTCCGTCCATGAACTTCCTGACGCCATCCGAGCCCGGGACAAAGCCCCGTTCGCCCAGTGCCATTGCTTCCATCCGACAGCCTTAGGCGCTGCCTTCATGAGGGCAGTTGGAGGAACTCAAGCGGGAGTCCACCAGCGCCTTCCCCATTCTCAGGCATCAGCACTACCCACACTGCCCCCTCACCACTGCGGCGCCATCCTCCCACGCCTCAGCTGCCGAGACGGACGACCCCCTACGACGGACCTCCGTCCATGAACTTCCTCAACGCCATCCGAGACCGGGACGAAGCCCTCGCCCAGTGCCATTCTTTCCATCCGACAGCCTTAGGCGCATCCTTCATGACGGCGTTGGAGGAACTCAAGCGGGAGTTGCCCGCCAGCGCCTTCCCCAGTCTGGCATCAGCACTACCCACACTGCCCCCTCACCACTGCGGCGCCATCCTCCCACGCCTCAGCTGCCAAGACGGACGACCCCCTACCAGACGGACCTCCGTCCATGAACTTCCTGACGCCAGCCGAGACTGGGGAAGGCGCTGGTGGACTCCCGCTTGAGTTCCTCCAACGCCGTCATGAAGGATGCGCCTAAGGCTGTTGGATGGAAGCAATGGCACTGGGCGAACGGGGCTTTGTCCCGGTCTCGGATGGCGTCAGGAAGTTCATGGACGGAGGTCCGTCGTAGGGGGTCGTCCGTCTTGGCAGCTGAGGCGTGGGAGGATGGCGCCGCAGTGGTGAGGGGGCAGTGTGGGTAGTGCTGATGCCGAGACTGGGGAAGGCGAAGGAGGACTACCGCTTCGAGCCTCCAACGCCGTCATGAAGGATGCGCCTAAGGCTGTCGGATGGAAGCGATGGCACTGGGCGAACGGGGCTTTGTCCCGGTCTCGGATGGCGTCAGGAAGTTCATGGACGGAGGTCCGTCGTAGGGGGTCGTCCGTCTTGGCAGCTGAGGCGTGGGAGGATGGCGCCGCAGTGGTGAGGGGGCAGTGTGGGTAGTGCTGATGCCGAGACTGGGGAAGGCGCTGGTGGACTCCCGCTTGAGTTCCTCCAACGCCGTCATGAAGGATGCGCCTAAGGCTGTCGGATGGAACAGCAATGGCACTGGGCGAACGGGGCTTTGTCCCGGTCTCGGATGGCGTCAGGAAGTTCATGGACGGAGGTCCGTCGTAGGGGTCGTCCGTCTTGGCAGCTGAGGCGTGGGAGGATGGCGCCGCAGTGGTGAGGGGGCAGTGTGGGTAGTGCTGATGCCGAGACTGGGGAAGGCGCTGGTGGACTCCCGCTTGAGTTCCTCCAACGCCGTCATGAAGGATGCGCCTAAGGCTGTCGGATGGAAGCAATGGCACTGGGCGAACGGGGCTTTGTCCCGGTCTCGGATGGCGTCAGGAAGTTCATGGACGGAGGTCCGTCGTAGGGGGTCGTCCGTCTTGGCAGCTGAGGCGTGGGAGGATGGCGCCGCAGTGGTGAGGGGGCAGTGTGGGTAGTGCTGATGCCGAGACTGGGGAAGGCGCTGGTGGACTCCCGCTTGAGTTCCTCCAACGCCGTCATGAAGGATGCGCCTAAGGCTGTCGGATGGAAGCAATGGCACTGGGCGAACGGGGCTTTGTCCCGGTCTCGGATGGCGTCAGGAAGTTCATGGACGGAGGTCCGTCGTAGGGGGTCGTCCGTCTTGGCAGCTGAGGCGTGGGAGGATGGCGCCGCAGTGGTGAGGGGGCAGTGTGGGTAGTGCTGATGCCGAGACTGGGGAAGGCGCTGGTGGACTCCCGCTTGAGTTCCTCCAACGCCGTCATGAAGGATGCGCCTAAGGCTGTCGGATGGAAGCAATGGCACTGGGCGAACGGGGCTTTGTCCCGGTCTCGGATGGCGTCAGGAAGTTCATGGACGGAGGTCCGTCGTAGGGGTCGTCCGTCTTGGCAGCTGAGGCGTGGGAGGATGGCGCCGCAGTGGTGAGGGGGCAGTGTGGGTAGTGCTGATGCCGAGACTGGGGAAGGCGCTGGTGGACTCCCGCTTGAGTTCCTCCAACGCCGTCATGAAGGATGCGCCTAAGGCTGTCGGATGGAAGCAATGGCACTGGGCGAACGGGGCTTTGTCCCGGTCTCGGATGGCGTCAGGAAGTTCATGGACGGAGGTCCGTCGTAGGGGGTCGTCCGTCTTGGCAGCTGAGGCGTGGGAGGATGGCGCCGCAGTGGTGAGGGGGCAGTGTGGGTAGTGCTGATGCCGAGACTGGGGAAGGCGCTGGTGGACTCCCGCTTGAGTCCCTCCAACGCCGTCATGAAGGATGCGCCTAAGGCTGTCGGATGGAAGCAATGGCACTGGGCGAACGGGGCTTTGTCCCGGTCTCGGATGGCGTCAGGAAGTTCATGGACGGAGGTCCGTCGTAGGGGGTCGTCCGTCTTGGCAGCTGAGGCGTGGGAGGATGGCGCCGCAGTGGTGAGGGGGCAGTGTGGGTAGTGCTGATGCCGAGACTGGGGAAGGCGCTGGTGGACTCCCGCTTGAGTTCCTCCAACGCCGTCATGAAGGATGCGCCTAAGGCTGTCGGATGGAAGCAATGGCACTGGGCGAACGGGGCTTTGTCCCGGTCTCGGATGGCGTCAGGAAGTTCATGGACGGAGGTCCGTCGTAGGGGGTCGTCCGTCTTGGCAGCTGAGGCGTGGGAGGATGGCGCCGCAGTGGTGAGGGGGCAGTGTGGGTAGTGCTGATGCCGAGACTGGGGAAGGCGCTGGTGGACTCCCGCTTGAGTTCCTCCAACGCCGTCATGAAGGATGCGCCTAAGGCTGTCGGATGGAAGCAATGGCACTGGGCGAACGGGGCTTTGTCCCGGTCTCGGATGGCGTCAGGAAGTTCATGGACGGAGGTCCGTCGTAGGGGGTCGTCCGTCTTGGCAGCTGAGGCGTGGGAGGATGGCGCCGCAGTGGTGAGGGGGCAGTGTGGGTAGTGCTGATGCCGAGACTGGGGAAGGCGCTGGTGGACTCCCGCTTGAGTTCCTCCAACGCCGTCATGAAGGATGCGCCTAAGGCTGTCGGATGTCCTTCTCAACGAACTAACTTTTATGGGAAACTCATCATTGAGCAATCAACGTTATCTCACTGCCAAAGGCAGGGCGGGGAGGCAAAGGCAGCAAGATAAACAAGGTACTATGGGCAATCGCTAGTAGATGTGCGGCCCGCTTTCAAATCAATTCTGGGAAATTTTTTATTATTGGTACATGGTAATTCTGCAAAGCTGGCTGCCTAAGACTTCCCCTTTGTCTAAAACGACTGATACTCTAGATATTTGAAAGATTATGCTCAGGAATTAGTGTACCTTTGTTTTAGTAATATGAACTAACAAGATTAAAAAAGGATTAAAAAAATTAAGAAAATCATGATTAAAAAATAACCTGAGTTTTAGGCGCCTCCGGATTTTCAAACAGCTGGCGGCTTTGCGCCTCTAAATCTACAATTTCGGATTTTTTCTACAAGCTTGGAATGTCTCATAGATGCAGAAAGAGACGAGACTGTTGGGCTTTCAGCTCTTCGAGAACTTTGTAGACGCCGCTGCGGACATCGGCAGGAGCTACGCCGGTTTCCCGCCTTCCTTGCCGATCTAGCGCTTCACCCGCAGCCGTGGTTGGATTCTGTTCAATTCCTTCTTATTCTGTGTAAAAAGCGGATTGATTTTTCACCGAAAGCAGAGCCTCGGCGTCGTTGATCGCAGCAATCTCCTTGCGCAGATCTTGGTTGATAAAACACCATTGCTGACAAGTCACAAGCTGAAGAGAAAAAATGAGGCCGCAACCTTCCAGCTGATATCGCAGCTGCTTGCTCTTGAACTGCCGTTCCAGCCGTTCCTCTCCTCGTATTTCAGGCCTCCTCTCATCTACACTCATAAACCTTAAATTGGAATGAATGTTTTCACCTTAAATGGGAGGCATGGTAAGGTACGAAATTAGAGGCCCCCGGGGCCTCTGAAATGAGAGGCCACCGGGGTCTCTGGTGTTAGAGGCCCCCGGGGCCTCTGGTTTCAGAGGCCCCCGGGGCCTCTTGTTTCAGAGGTTCCCGGGGGCTTGTCAGTAAAAAGGCACTGATCAGTCATGCTCATGATGACAAACAAGTTTTATTAATATGCGGGGCGACTTTTGAGGGCAGTCAGCATTGGGAAGATGGCTGTAGGAGGGTGACATGGTCGAAATCGAGAAATTGAGATCCCCTTCGTGGACATACGTGTCCCTACTAAAATTTTCGATTTTCACCTACAAAATCAATGAATTTCCTTTGAAATTTTCAAAAAATTGGTTGGTTGGAAGGACCGGGGGGCCCGGGGGGGGGGGGGGGTACCTTCTAGCCAAGTTGGTTGGTTGGTTTGACAACAACTTGGAAATGTTGGTTGGTTGGTTTGACAACAACTTGGAAATGTTGGTTGGTTCGTTGGGACCGGGGGGGGGTCGGGGGGGGGGGGGGAGGTCCCAGACAAAAAGTTGGTTGGTTGCTCCGGGGGGGGGGGGGCGGGGTCGGGACACGTATGTTCGTGGATGAGACAAAATGGTGATCTGCAGTAATGACTAGCTCCAACGTAAGATTTGTGCTAGCTGTGCTTCAGTTGTGAACCAGAGACGAATGAAATGGCGTGTGGTCGAGAGATGAGCATCTTCGAGGGGAGCATCGTCGTGGATGCCAAGATCACCATCAAGCCAACCAAGTTCTATTTAAGTCAGAAGTCAGCCTATCTCAGTCTGCCTACCTAGAGAGAATTAGCAATGGGAAGACTACGGCTTTCATTGACTGAAATCAGGTAATATTATCGATTCAGATGGTATCTCCCATCGCACAGAATAACAAAAAACGAAACACTGCACCTTGGTCGAAAAGAGGGTCTTGGTGATGACACTTTGCTTTGCCCGTTCGCGCCAGGCCAATATTCTAATCCTAGGGCGCGACAGCGCCCTAGTTATGAATGGGTGATCGAGTTTTTGGATGGTTGCATGTGACGGGGTTCAGCGCCTTGGATTTTTGATAAAACCATGGACATACATATACCAATCGAAAGCTTAGAAGGAGATCTCGAGGGCGAAAATCGTGAAATATTGATTTTGGCTCTGGAATTTTAGAAAATTTTAAAAAACCTGCAAAAAATGACAAATATGAAGCCAAACTGCGCAGTTTTTTATAAACTGATGCACAGGTTAGCTTGAAGTCTTAGATTAGAGGGTAACAACTTAGAAGGCAACCGCGCCCTAGTTATGAATGGGCAATCAAGATTTAGGTGATTGCTTTCATGAAATTGAAGTGATTGTGAATGAATTCTCGGTTGAAACCTAAGACATCAATATTTGTCAATACATCAATACTTCAATCGAAGCCAATTGTCTGCTCCGATTGGCAAAATTCTTAATGACTGTATGAAGCCTTGTTAATGTGGCAAGTAAATATGTCTTCCACATGGCCAAGATCTAGACAAGACTAAAATGCTACAGCATGAGCAGCTTATGAATTTTCAATCATCAAAAAGAACAAGACAAGGTGTGAAAAAATCGTGATAAATTTTGATTTATATTATAAGCCATCTTGAGCTACAATTTTAGCAGGTTCATCTACAAAATCCACTGATCATTCATAAGCAGGCGGCAATTTTGGCACAAAGAGGAAAAAATTTAAAAGATAAAATAAAATATAACTAGTGAAATAAAAAATATGTTAAAAAGGAAATGCTTTGAAACTAAATCGAAGAAATTATTCTGAATATTAGGTCCTGATGAAAATATAAATTTACATAATGAGGTGAAACCAAACAAAAATAAACAAAATTGGAATTAAATCGAAATTTGCTAGGGTAAATTTGAATTTTGCTAGTATTTGCAATTTTATCAATTTTTTTGTAAGTTCTACTTTGACATGTTTTATTCTTTAATAGGTTTCAAAATAATTTAGTAAAGTTCGCCATAAACATCAATTTAGCAAAAATTGAAGACAAAACAAAAACTCGAATAGTCTAGGTGACAGGGATCCTGCCAGAAATTGCCGCCTGCTTATGAATGATCAGTGGATTTTGTAGATGAACCTGCTAACATTGTAGCTCAAGATGGCTTATAATATAAATCAAAATTTATCACGATTTTTTCACACCTTGTCTTGTTCTTTTTGATGATTGAAAATTCATAAGCTGCTCATGCTGTAGCATTTTAGTCTTGTCATTGCATCAATCTGTACTCTAAAGCTTGTTTGTCATCATGAGCATGACTGGTCAGTCCCTTTTTACTGACAAGCCCCCGGGAACCTCTGAAACCAGAGGCCCCGGGGGCCTCTAATACCAGAGGCCCCGGGGGCCTCTCATTTCAGAGGCCCCGGGGGCCTCTAATTTCGTACCTTACCATTCCTGTTAAATGGGAATAAATGGGCTTTTGCAAACTCGTCCAAGTAGAAGGTTTGCGGGAAGCGGAGGGGAGCCGTCTGCTTGCCCCAGGGCTGACATCTGACGAGGCGCAGTAGAAGGATTGGAGCTGGTTGCACTATTCTCGTTGCTGCGGTCAGGCCGTGCAGGTAGACACGTAGCCCCTTCTCCAGCGAATCCGAAAACACCGACACCTGTCATTCAATTATCTCCGTTTCCCTAGAAGTTTGGCTTACATCCAGAAAGAGAGCTTACGTCCACCGGCAGCCACAGTAGAGCATAATGCCGGGTCTCAGCAGTGATCCAGTCGACGGTCTCAGTGAGAGACTCCATGCTCTGCTTGAGGAAGGCGGAGTCCGGGTTGAAGCAGCGCCACTCCGCAAACGGGGCGTTTTCCAGGTCTCGGATGGCGTCCCGCATGTCATCGTGGGAAGTGCTGACGGCAAGGCCGGAGAAGGCCTCTAGCTGGAGCTCCTCGAAGGCCGACTTGAAAGACTCGTCCAAGGCCGTCGGACTCTCCTGCGTCGCCTCATCCTTCTCGGCCTCCTCATTCTGCAGGTAATCCGTCAGCAGAGGCTCCAACAACTGCAACATTTCTCTAAGTTATCTCAATCTATTTTTTTTCTGAAAATAATCCATGCTGAATTTAGAAAGTATTATTCATTTCAATCAAATATATTATTTCCCACACTTTAATTGCAGATAGACAGAGTACAAGAAATATTCTTAGGGTTAGTAAACCTACATTATAAATGCTCTTTTGAACTGAAGTTTGAATAAGAACTTCGTCCATGTCGGATTCTCCGGTGTGCCTGATCTTTAGCAGTGGCATGCTGATAGGGACCGACTGGCGAAGGCCAGTTGCCGGGTGCAACGCCTTTTGGCTACACTTGAGTCACGCAAATGTCAACTGGAGCTCTTGTAGGAGCTGGTGGTCCGTTTCCTTCCTTACCTGCAAATTTGAAAGTATGATGTAGGATGTTGTTGTAAGAAAGCTTTACTGAGAAGCTCGAATGTCTCAAAACGTGGTTGCCCAAAAATTTTGACACCATTTGTTATATTGTTTTGAAACTAAATATAATTCCAAGACTTTTAGTAGCCTTCAAGAGTGCAAAACTCAAAATTTGATTTGTACGGAATTTTCCAACCTCGCAGAGCTATCAGACAGGCCGGCAAAACAGAAGTGGGAGGCGTACCTTTTGGAGCGGCCTGGGCTTGGTGTTGTATGGGCGCCTGGGGCGTAGAAGAGTGAGAGAGGGTGGACGTGTGCAGAGAAAAGCCCTCGCCAACGTCCAGCTCCGCTCCTACCTCTGTCACCAGGTCATTTTCTTTCAACTATTATCACACAAATCATCCGTGCAAAAAGACAAATGACGCAATGGAATTGAAGTTGTTTTTAAATGACAGGAATTAAAAAGGAGTCTGAAAGGGAAAGGGCAACCATTGGCGCTAAAGATGCGCTTTGTGCGCACAAGTGAGGAGATGAGTCAGAGGGGATGCGAGCCAACAGGGGTGCAGACTGCGTGTGGCTATGAGAGTCTGCCTATGAGAGAAAAACAAACTTTGTAAATTGCTATGATATGAAACACCTGTTCCTCTTTTCGTTTCGAAAGGGCAACGCATTCCTTGAAGTCAAATCTCTTTTTTAAAACATTGAAAATTGAAATGCTGGACGAGATGGCTATTCTACTGCGGGAAATTTGTTTGCTTTCAAAAATGCTCAAATTGATGGAAAAGGCAGATTTATCTTAAAAGTGTCGTTTACACGGAACAGAATGGAAAAAATCTATCAATACTGCATAGAAATGAATTCTATAAAAATAAAAGCGAAGAATGCGTCCTATAATTAAGCCTCAAGAGAGGACCAAGTGAAGTGAATGAGAAAAGAGCTGCTGGTACAAATTAACCTACTCCATCCTCCTTTACCTCCATCTACAATTAACGCCCCTTTTTCACTCATCAATCCGAGCTATTCAATGAAATGACTGAAACTTCAACGGAATATAATGTGTGGAGAGAGAATGGAGTCTAGTGCCAGCCAGCGCCAAGGCGAGGGGTTTTGTGCGCCGAATGAAGCCTTCTTCGCCCAGCCATCTCCCGCGCTTTCCCGCCAGACCACCCAAGGCGCCTCCATCTCCCTCCCCAGTCTACTCCGCCCCTTCACACCTCATTACGCCCCACAGGCTACATACATTGCGTTGCCAGCTCCAGTCAGTTTACCTTCCCGCGCAACTATTGAATACATCAAAGTCTGCATTCGCAGCAAGCATTAGCATTTGAGCACGGCTGCCTGTAACAGAGGCTTGCTTCCTTATATTGTAGCTGGAACTAGAATTTGAAACTTGAAGCGATCATTAGCGTCAGGTTGGACATATATAACCAAAAGGTAGTATAAAAGCATTGCAAAGCTTGTGCTAGAAGACGATAAAAACCAGCTAAAGAAAATGGCTGTGGTAGAGTGCATGATCACTGGACTTTTCCAGAAAAGGCTTCAATTCAAGCTCTGATTGCTGAAAGTATTCTAATTGGGCATCGAAAAAAAGAGGCGAATGAACTAACGTAATAAAGACGGCACTCCCCTGACAAAGCTGCAAAGGCAGCACTTGCACAAAAGCGCTCCTCCAAACAGACGCGAAGGCAATCATTTAGTCCGTCAACAATCTGCGTCCTTCAAATGCTCCGCATTCCATGCACCAAATCAAATTTCATGGACTGTGGTTATAAAATAAGAATGATTTATGGACCGAATTGGTGGCAGAGAAGAGCTGACGGCGACTCCAACCTTCTCTGTCAGTTTCAGACGCCACCTTGCTCGCCCTGAATCATTTAAGTTTCTGTTACGTTTTATTCCCACCCACCCAATTTTGCTTCCTTTGCATTCGCAGTGAAGCTGAGGGATGGAGCAAACGTGGGAACATGCAGATGGGTGGTCGATCGACGATAGTGTGGTGTTGGGTGAAGCAGGACTGCTCATGCATCATCGTCACCTGGGTCCGGTTTTCTTCCACGGGCGGCTGCCAGGAACACCTCCAAGCCCATAATGCCGCTCCCTCAGCCAGCGCAACTTCACTCAGGCCCAACTAAGCAGACCTAGCCCAAGCAAAAGGGAGTGGGAAAAAGCGACCAGAGAGACTCGTGGACAGGCTGCTTCAGGCCCGTTGGCCAGGTCCAAGTCCAGGCACCGTCCAGCAGCTGAGCTGCCAGCATCACCTCCCAAATGGACTCCTTCTCCCAGAGGCCCTACAGAAGGCCGCCACCGTCAAACCACCAGCCCAAACAACCTTTGGAGCCTGGGAAACCTCAACGAGGGCCTTCCAGACGTACTGGGCGGCCGCCACATCACTGAGCACAGCTTGGTGACCGCCGATGGCTGCGCACTTGGCGTCCCGCTGTGCGTAGGTCTCGCTGTTGGACTGATCCAGGATCAGCGTGTAGCACCAGGCTCCGTAGGCCACGCTGTAGGGCCGCTCCGGGCAAGGCAGCCCGCTGCCTGAGCAGACAGGAAATAAGCTCAGCAGTTGGTGCGCTTATTATTACCCTCAATCATACATGTCGAAGGGGGGGGGGGGGGCGGGGGGGGCGGGGGGGGTGCACGGACCTACCACGTAGTGGTCAAAAATTTTGCATTTCGGGGGGGCGGGGGGGGCGCCGGACGTCCCACGTCAGGTGAAAATTTGTGGAACAGGGGGGGCGGGCGGGCAGCAGGACGTAACACGAAAGCCAAGGGAAAAAAATCGATCTTAGGACCCCAAAATATAAAAATTTTCTGCCAAAAATTGACAATTTTTGGCAATTTTATGCTTACATGTTTCCAATTTGTGTCTTTTTATTTGATATCTTATAGTTTTGTCCTTTTTGTTATCATTTTTGTAGTAAAATACCTAAAACTTTGTCCTTTTACCTTGACGGACATACGTCCCTACCCCTTCGGACCCCCGCCCCCCCCCCACCCCCCCAAACCGCCCCCCCGCACCCCCCGCCCCCCCCGGACCTACCACGTAGGCAAAGGGAAGGAGGGCGCCCCCCCCGCCCCCCCTTCGGACGCACGTGGGCGCCCCCCCGACCATTTGACCCCCAGACAAGTATGCCCTCAATGCTTGCAGTTGCTAGCAACAGGGTGCAGAAGAAGACCAGCCTCATTGGCCAGCTTTGGTGGGCGAAGGGATTTGGTGGAAAAGAGGCAAGTGATTGCTGATTAAGAGCCGCTAGAGATTGATGAAAGCGCAAATGGGCTTACGAGAGCTGAATAGGTGTCATTTCAATAGCCAACCCTCTTCCATAGTGACATTAGCTAGCCGGCTACTTTGTCACGTCCTCATCAAGAATCACCAACGCAACTCAAGCTGCCGCTGTTGCAATCTAACATAAACGAATAAGTTAAGCACTAAGCATACTGTCTCGTATAATTTGACTAAAAGAGCTTTTTTGAGAGGTTTAAAAGTCGGTACTTGTCTGCTACTAGTCTTCTACTAAATAGCATGGCTCTAAATACTAGTCAATATTGTAAAAATCGTGGTCAAATCGTAGAAAGTCATTCAGCAACACGAGAGTTATGAGTATGAGTTACTACGAAGACTTCCTACCCCCCCCCCCGGTAATTGTGAAACATATATAAAAAAGGGGAACTTTTTTGGTACTTTTCTTTCTAAGAAAAGCTATTTTAAAATTTTCTTCGTCACATTATATTTACATAAAAATATTTCATCATGTATTTTAAGGTTGGTGATCTTTTGGTGTTTCGGTCAATAAAACTTTCTTAAAATAAAGCAGCGATTTTTGCAAATGAGCTAGATAATTCAAATATTCCCTTGCAATTGTAGGGAGAACACGAATTTGATACCGTTCAATCCCCATATCAGTCGTTTCTGCTCGCCATATCTGACCATCTCTGTATTTTCTACTTATGTTACATGGTTTTCGCCTGCTTAGGCTGTATGCTTGCTCCATCAAAAGAAGCGAAACAAACAATAGCAACCAAGCCATTTTATATTATGGAAAAATGAAACAAGAGAAAGGTTGTCCATATATTAAGTTTTTGTGTGTTTTGCTGGCCTTTTGTCGCTAAAGTGTTTTTCTTTTCTAATAAAGTACATGTTTGCGAATTACAAAAAAACAGTACACGTGTGCAGCACCCTGAACAACAACAAAATAGCATGGGACTGAAGCAAGCAAAAAGCAACTTTTACTTTCCTCGTTTATCACCAAACTTTTTGACGTCTCTGAAACCGAAAAAAACCTTAAGGCTTATGGAGGCAGGAAAACATGAAATGTTGAAGTGTACCGGGCTGATGTTACGAACCCCCCCCCCCTAAGACTTTGCCCCCCCCCCAAGACTTTGCCCCCCCAAGAATTTCCCCTCCCCCCCAACATTGGGCCCCCCCTCAAGAATACCCCCCGAAGATGTGAAATTCTATTGGGTTATATACTTCTCTACATATCTCGAAATTTAAACTACAGGAATTTTTACATAAACAACTGAAATACCTACTTTTTTTGAAACATAGTTAGTGTATACCGAGTTGTCGGGCCGATGCCCTAGGAGAAGTCGTTGTCCCCCTGCCCAGAAGTACCTTTGAAGATTCCAACTGAAGGGAAGCTTAAGTGCATGCTCGCCTCCACGAAGCTCAGGACTGTGGCAGTACCTACTAGTTGAGGACGAGCATGCCAAGGGTTCTGCCACAGTCATGACCTCGTCAAGGACGAGCATGCGTCTAAGCCCTTCAGTTGTAATCTTGAAAGGTACTCCTGGTCAGGGACAAGCCCCTACTCATTGTAGGCATGCGCCCGCCATGCGGTATGGACTAAACTAAAAAAGTAGGTAGTTTAGTTGTTTATGTGAAAATTCCTGAGTTTAAATTTCGAGATATGTAAATAGAAGTATTATAAGCCAATAAAAAAATTTCACATCTCGGGGGGGGTATATTCTTGAGGGTGGTGTGCACCCCTGAATGAGGGTGGCGCTTGCCGATGGGACTAGTTGCTGCTACGGGCACTTTTGGTAATAATAAGAGACCGACGGATGGCTAACATGGAGCACTGATACCAAATCGAGCCTAGAAGCCTAGCTGGGGACGGCCAGCAGGCGGGGCAACGAGGTGCATCAACTGCGCAAGGGCAGCGGCGACCTTTTCTTCTTCAACAAGGCTCCTCTCTCTATTGCATCATCCACCTAAATGGCTGCCTATGCTCCGGTTCTGCCACTAACATCGCAGGCCAAGTGTGGGAAGGCATGCCTGGGGGACGCCGACGGGAACCACGTATGGCAGCGGGTCACCTGCGGGGAGTGTGCTCAGCACTTCTGCATCAGCCACCTGGACTGCGTCTTCAACCCACCAGGCTCTGCTACCCCCGACATTTGGACAAAGCTATCTGAGCATTGCGAGGTGGGGACAAAGGTGACGGGCTTCTGGGTGCTTTGCCCATGCTGCGACGGGCAGCGGGCGGGGGCAGGGGCGGGCCCGCGGTCGATGGTGGAGCAGATGATCGATGACAAGCTGGTGGAGCCCTACAGCGACCCCATCTACTACACTCTCATTGCCCACCCCAGGGCCCCTCCACCGACAAACACGGCTCCTCCTATCCTTCCTCAACCTCAACCTGCTCATACTCAGGGGGACAGCGCGGTCCTTGCGGAGCTGGTGTGGGCTATGCAGCAGCAGCTGGATGCTTCGGCGGTGCAGGAGCAGCGACTTCTGGCAGCCCTGGAGCAGGCAACGGTGGGAGGGGCAGGCGGAGGCCAGCACGGCCCTCCTGGAGGCCAGCCGCTCCCAGGGGCCACTCCGACGGCCCTGCCCAAGCTCAAATTCGACTTCCCCATCTTCGACGGCAGCGATCCAGGTGCCTACGGTCAGTTCAGGAACTGGATATGGCACCGCCTGGAGGCCAACACCCAGCTGAAGCTGGAGGACAAGTTCGCCTACCTGGCCAACAACCTCGACGGGCGGGCCTTGGCCAAGGTGGCGCCCTTGGACCGCCATGTGGATCACGCCTTCCAGGACGCCGTGGCCATCTTGGACGACAACTACGACCGGAGCGATGTGCTCAAAGGGCAGCTCTTCCGAGAGTTGAGCCTCTTGCAGCCGGTGGAGTCGGGGGAGCTGGAGAGTCTGGAGGAGTTCAGCGACGGTCTTCACCTCATCGTCGCCAGGCTGGAGTCCCTCGGCGTCAACGAAGGGGCTCTCAACACTCACTCCTATGCTTTGTGCAAGAAGCTACCTGCAGCGTTTGTCCGGGACATGCAGCAGGCGCGACTGCGGGTGGGAAATGCAGCAATCCCCAGGGTGAAGGAGCTGCTGAAGCTCCTGTCGGCGGAGCTCAAGCTACTATGGGGCGCCATGATCCCCGACACGGACACCTCCTACTCCACGGCCCTCTTTACTTCCTCAACCTCATCAGGCAATTGGAGCCGGGGGAGAGGGGGAGGAGGGGAGGAGATGCGGAGGGCACCGGGAATGCCGCCGACGAGGCCGAGGGTGCCGGGGAAGGCCAAGACTGTCTGCCCGTTCTGCGAGGGCGGCCACGTGGCCACCTCCTGCACCAGCTTCTCTACCCCAGGCCAGCGTCATGCCAATGCTACCAGCTGGCGGCTCTGCTACTACTGTCTGGGGTCTCATCAGGGTGGGGCAAGCAATTGCCAGGCGAAAGGTGGAGGCTGTCGAGTGGAGGAGTGTCGGGGGCGGCACCATACGGCGCTGCATGGGGCGCACACGGGGAAGCGGGCGGAGGAGCGGAAGACGGAGTCCGGCAAGGAGGGCAAGCACGTCACGTTCGCCACGCTCACCTCCTTCGACCACACCTCACTCAACACCACAGCTTCAAAGGGCTCCCCTACCTCAATTCTGGCCACGTTCACAGCGGCCGTGGCTCATCCTAAGTGGGTGGGAAGTCTCCAGGCATTTGTCCTTATGGACTCCGGGGCCAGCTTCAGCTGGGTGCGGGAGGACGTGGCTGTGGGGCTGGGTCTCAAGAAGCTCCTGCCGGAGACGGTCAACGTGGCCTTCGCGGGCTCAGACCGCAAGCGCCTCATCACCACCCACCCTGTCCTCATCGACATCATCGGGAGGGACGGAAGCTGGCTCTTCTGCAAGGCCTACACGGTGGCCATGCTCTGTCTGGAGCTGCTCATCAGGGGCTACGTCCTGCGGCCTGAGCTGCTCTCTACGCTTGGCCAACCCACACTTGGCATTGCCAACGCTCCTCCACGGAAGGTCATGTCCAAGACAGTGGGGCTGATCCTGGGTCTGAACGTCTACGAGAAGGTCCTCGGACCAGACTGCAGGAGCTGGGCGCTGACGGCGGGGCTCTCAGTCTACGAGACACGTTTCGGGCTGGTGCTTCGAGGGGCGCTGGAGGAGGGGGACTGGAAGCTGATGGACCAGTCTTTCGGGGCCCAGCTGTCCAGCGCAGCGGTGATGGGCGCATTCGTGCAGCCGGTCACCCTGGAGGAGCTCTTGCATCGCCAGTCCAGCCTGGACCTCCTGGGTTTTGGGGAGGACGCGGGGTCCATGGAGTCCACCGGGGACCAGAAGACCACCGCCCTCCAGGCCAAGATCTTCCGTGACAGTTCAGGGGCTTTTCACGTTCTCTTGCCGCTGAAGGAGAGGGCTCCGGCACTGGCGAGCAACTTTCAGCAAGCTCTGCATCGGGCGCAGACGATGCATCGGCGGCTGTCGGCAGAGGAACGGGAGCGCTACTATGGGGAGTTCGAGGCACAGGCGTCAGCGGAGATCATCATGCCGGTGGCCAGGCCCCCGGCGGAGGGGCAGCTGCTGCACCACCTGGCTCACTTCCCAGCCCCGGGACCCAAGGTTCGGCCTGTAGTGGATGCGTCCAGCAAGTGCGGCATCCCACCGCGATGCCTCAACAACTTCGTGGATGCGGGGCCCAGTCTGCTCACAGAGCTGGGATTGGTCCAGCTGCACCTTCGGAAGGGCGCCTTCGCCATCGCCTCAGACGTCAGAAAGGCCTTCTATTCCATGCGGGTCTGGCCGGAGTTCCAGTTGGCGCTGCGCATCATGTTGCCAGTGAACTGGCGGAAGGAGTGGTCGGAGACGAGCTACAGGCTGTGGCAGTACACGCGAGTGATCATGGGGTGTTCGGCGAGTCCTTGGCTGCTGCAAGCCTGCCTACGGCTGCTGTGCACGGACGCGGTGGTGGCGGGGAACCTGGAGGGTCTGACGGAGGCGGAGATGCTGGGAGTGCCGGAGCACACCTACGCAGACAACCTCATCATCTCCTTCGACAAGGCGGAGGACAGAGCGAGGCTGGCGACGGGCCTTCGGTGGCTATTCAAGCAGGGTGAGTTCAATCTGTGGACTTTCGGCTCCAGCTGCAGGGCAGTGAAAGAGAGCCTGCCGGCAGAGGCATACATGGAGGAGGTGGAGGCCTTCAAGAACCTGGGCATCTGCTGGAACCTGGAGACGGACACCATCCGGGTGGCCAAGCCCGACTTCTCCGACCTTCCCAACAAGGGCCTCACAGCACGGGACCTGGCCAGCGGCACAGCGCGGGTCTACGATCCCTACGGCACCTTCTGCACACTCACTCTCCGTGGCCAACTGCTAATGCACCAGGTGGCTGGGAGGACAAAGTTCCAGAGGACCTGGAGGCGGAGTGGGCGGAGCTGTGGGCGGACTTGGAGTGGGTGGCGGAGTTGGAGGTCCCGTGCTGGATCTTCAGCAGCGGGGCTCCCGCCAAGCTCCTCATCACCTCAGATGCTTCGATGACCAGTTACGGCTACGCCATCTACGTGGCTCAGCCGGGGGCAACTCCACCGACCTGCCACCTGGCACTGGCACGGACATGGCTGCTGCCGACAAGGAAGAAAGGCATCCTGATCACAGTCCCGCGGAGCGAGCTCTGGGCGGCGGAGTGCGGGGCCAGAGCGGGGGCGGTGCTGAATCGGGAGCTGGGGCCTTTCGAGGAGGTCGTCCACTTCGTGGACTCAGCTGTGGTGCTCTACTGGCTGCGGGCGGGAGAGGCCCCCCGGGCCTACGAGACACGCCGCGTGGAGGCCACCCTACAGACCTCAGCAATGATGGAATTTCGGTGGATCCAGACAGACCAGAACCCGGCGGACTGGTGTACGAAAGGGCGGAGCCTGAAAGAGCTAAGGAAGGAGAAGCTGTTCTTGGAGGGGGCCAAGTTCTTCCTCAACCCGGGGGAGTCCTGGCCCGGCTGGGCCCAGAAGGGGGCCAAACCAAGGCCAACGGAGAGCCAGGCGGAGGATGGGCTGGGAGCGGAGGCAGCTGCAGTGACTGGAGTCTTGGCGTGGGGGATCAACAGCGCGGCACGACAGTCGCTTCCCCCTTCTGAGTCTACATCCAGTTTGCTGGTCTCCTCCCTCACCGGCAGGGTGTCGGTCATGGGAGCGGTGGCGGCAGCCACAGCCGTTCCAGAGGAGGCCGGCCAAGGGCTTTCCCAAGCTCTCCTCACTCTGGGCTCTTTGCTTGGGCCCTGCCCCGACTCCCTCACTGGCAAGGCAGCTTCAGGAGTGGATGAGGCGGCAGTATTTGGGGTCTCAGCACCGGGGATCAACAGCGCGGCAGCCCAGTCGCTTCCCCCTTCCGAGTCTACACCCGGAAAGCTGGTCCTCACCCTCACTGATCCTGCAGCTGGAGCAGGGGGGGATGCAGTACAGCATGGAGGGGGCGGAGTCTCAGCACGGGGGATCAACAGCACGGCACGACAGTCATTTCCCCCTTCTGAGTCTACATCGGCCCAATCCACCCTACTCCTCCCGCACCCCTGTCCAGCAGAGTCTGAGGCTACGGCGGACGGCCCGGTCACCATCTCCCTGTCCCTGATCAACAGCGCGGCAGCCCAGTCACTTCAGGGTCAGGAGTCTACGCGGGACCCAGCCCTCAGCCCCTCAGAAATCACGGAGAGCAAAGGTCTGCTGGGTGAGTTGAGCTTGTCCAATTCCTCAACCCTCAGATGGGCTCTGGCAGTGGCAGCGACAGTGCTGCGGGCGGCGGAGAGATTCAAGGGCTCAAAGGAGGCGGCCAGCCCCATTCTCTGGCAGGAGAAGGCCGGCATCCTAGAGCGTCTGGTTCGGGAACACCAGAGGCCTGGGGTGCCTGCTGGACCGGCCGATGGGGTCGGCGGCGGAGCTGGGGATGACGGAGAAGGAGTGGAAGGAGGCCAAGAACCTGGCCAAGCAGCTGGGCGCCTGGAAGGCAGGGGATGGAAGCATTCGCGTCGCCTCATGGTTCGCCAGGGCCCCGGGGCTGGAGAGCCAACCTCCTCTCCTACTCACCAAGGCCAGCCGGCTCACCTCCCTCCTCATGCTACACATACACACTGAGCTCTGCCATGCAATGGCAAATGCGACTCTGGGAGCCTTTCGGATGGAGTATTGGGTCAGTGGAAGCCAAAGAGCAGTGTCGGCAGCGTTGTGGGGCTGTCAAGCTTGTCGGCTGGCACGGGGTCAGGCACTGGAACTGCCAGTTCACGGACAACTCCCACCGGAGCGCCTCACTCCTCCTACTCAGCCCTTCAGCTCCATCCTACTGGACCAAGCAGGGCCTTTCAAGGTCCTCTGCTGTGGCAAGGCGGTGAAGAGGTGGGTGTTAGTGATCAGCTGTGCCAGCATTCAGGCGGTGCACTACGAGCTACTCAAGGACTACAGCGCTGCCTCCGTCTGCCGCGCCCTCGAACGGTTTTGGTGCAAGAGGGGGCTGGCCGGGGGGACAGTGTGGCTGGACAATGCGTCAACCTTCACAAGTGCGGTGAAGAAGCTGGGGCCCTTCCTGGCGGGCACTGGCGGGCAGAAGCTGGACCTCTCGGAGCTGGCCAAGCGCAAGGCCATCTGCTTCCTGTTCACCCCCATCAGGGCCCCCTGGGTCAACGGCGTCTCCGAGATCCACATCAAACTCCTCAAGAACAGCCTCTACCCCTCACTCTGGCATCAGTTGGTCTCAGAAGATGAGTTCCTGACGATCATAGCCCGAATAGAAGCAGCAGTGAATCAATGGCCTCTCTGCACGATGACGGACTCAGTGGAGGACTTCCGACCACTGCGCCCAGTGGACTTCCTCTACCAGGCAGCCTTCAAGGAGCCGGGGGAGACACAGCTACAGCAGCGTCTGCGGGCAGGCTTCAGTCGGCGGGATCGAATCGTCCAGCAGCTCTGCGACCGGTGGAGGGGCGAGTACCTGGGCCACCTTCGGCAACGGCACCTCCAGGCACAGCGCCATCGGGGAGGAGGAGAGGCTCATCTGCTATGGCCAGGAGCAGCCTGCCTGCTGCGAGAGGCGGCCCCTCATCAGAAGTGGAAGCTGGTTCGAGTGCTGGAGCTGCTGGAGGGTGGAGATGGGCGGTCACGGCTGGCTCAGATTGTGGATGCCTGCGGACGCCAGATCATCCGCTCCATCTTGTCTCTGGTCCCCCTAGAGGCCTCCACGGAGGAGGCTCTCTATGGACCAGAATCTTGTGGTTCATGTTCATCCAATGATGGAGAGAGGGCTGCGGGGGAAGAGTTGCAGCCAGGATTGGGGACGCCTGCAGAGAGCAGGGAGTCCGGCGAGAGCACCAGCGGCCTCACTACCAAAGTGCCCAAGGAGTTGCCCAGGGGCCGCAAAGCCACTGGCGCTCCTCTTCATAGCGGTTCACCTACCCAGACGGAGATCAAAAAGCTGCCGGGGAAAGATCCAGGGCAGGAGCGTGGAGTGCGGCCTGGGCAACCCGGGGGAGGAGGACAGACAGCGCGGCATCTTCGCTGGCTACGACGCCAAAGCCTCCCAGCCCCCTAGCCTCCCTCACCCTACCCCCTACCCCCATCAACATTGCAGCATCATTTATCATTCTTGCCTTACATTTTCGCCTTTGCTGTCTGAGAGTGTGCTGGGTCTGGCTGTCCAGAGTGGGCCTGTCCTAGCACTTCTGGCAGGTGCTCCCGGTAGGGAGCTATTGGACCAGAAACGGGCCTCTGGCCTGGCCGGGCCGGGCCTGGTGCCTCTCGTTTTCTCCCCACTCCCTTTCCAGCCTCTCAACCATCTTTCTGTTCCATTTCAGCGTAGCATTGCTTTCAGAGAGTGGCAGTACAGGTTTAGTTTATTGGAGGCTGTGATCGCCCAGTTCTTTCACTTTGTGTTCAGGCCTTTGGCCGACTTTGGCCATTGAGGCCCTCTTTCTGCATCTGAGTTTCAGCTTGCATAGGATTTTAGCTGTCCGGGTTTACAGGCATTAGTTTGTTCGATTGCTGAGCAGTTTTGAGACTCTCAGCCCGGGGGAGATTGAAGTGCGCACCCCTGAATGAGGGTGGCGCTTGCCGATGGGACTAGTTGCTGCTACGGGCACTTTTGGTAATAATAAGAGACCGACGGACGGCTAACAGAGGGTGCCCGTTCACGTACTGCCCACGAGGCCCTGTCATTCAATGAAGTGTACCGCTCATGGTTGATGCTCTGAAGGCGTTGTGAGCTGACAGCTCCCTTGCCGATGATGTGAAGGCCTTGTGCGGTGACGTAGTGCCCGTTCACGTACTGCCCACGAGGCCCTGTCATTCAATGAAGTGTACCGCTCATGGTTGATGCTCTGAAGGCGTTGTGAGCTGACAGCTCCCTTGCCAATGATGTGAAGGCCTTGTGCGGTGACGTAGTGCCCGTTCACGTACTGCCCACGAGGCCCTGTCATTCAAGCCCCCACTTCCCTCCTCTCTTTCAGCCAACGCTGGGAGAGAACCGGAAAACTTGGCCGCCTTTTCCGACATCCGCGATTGGCCAGTGCCCATTTCAGTGCCCTTTGTTTCTTGGATGATAAGGAAATGCGAAAACAGTAGTCGTATGACCTCTGAGTACCTACCAAGTACCAGCAGAGGCCCGATAGGTGCGGAATGAGTGTTAGCCAGCTATCGATCCTTTTCTCAGAATATCTGCGCATTCCCTAATTCTCAACGTGTCATTTCTGTTGCGAGTAAGATATGAACTCGATAAATTTGGAAAACCAGCACAAGCACTTCTAAGATATTGGATGCTGGCGTTTTATCTTTAAACATGGTATCGATTAGCTTCTGCTTGAGGGTTGGTGGCCCTAAAGAGGGCCGTTGGGATTATGAGAGTAGTTGGATGGTAAGGCAAAGGACCTAGGCGCGCTCTCCGTGGATGCGGCGGGCGAGCTGTATGTCCTAGGGCATGATGGTGACGCGCTTGGCGTGGATTGCGCAGAGGTTGGTGTCCTCGAACAGGCCCACCAGGTAGGCCTCGCTCGCCTCCTGCAGCGCCATCACCGCCGAGGAATGGAAGCGGATGTCTCAGCCTTGCCATGGCCATAACTTTTTATATTGGAGGAGATGGATAAAAATAAAAATATCCCCATACTTATGACGCCATTTTCCATCTAGCTAGATAGGATTAAGACCCAAGCTAATGGATTTTTTCATTCCGAATTTTTCATTGGAAAAATCAAGGGATGGTGCATAGTTAAATTATGAATTTGATATTACGAGAATGCGACAATACATCAGGAATTCAACTCAATAACTGGGTCCATGACTAAGTTGCCACCAGTCTGGATTGCCACTGGATCACTGCCAGACTGGATTACCACATGAATCCTTTAGTCCACTGACGACGAGTAACTATGTGTCTAAATCTTTGGGAGTATCTTTGGGACATATAAAATTGGTGGGGAATACCATAAGAGATATTCTACTTACGGCTCACTCCAATTATGCCCCTCAAGGTGAACGCCCCCTCATAGCAATTGCCCCCATCATGGCAATTGCCCCCCATGGATTCTACCCCCCATCATGGAATCCCACTTAGCAGAATTTAAATGCTAATCAGCAAAGTTCTTGATTCTTTATTGACGACTCCAAATTCAACTAGTGCAAATAGCATGCAAATAGCTTTTTTGCTGGGCACCGAATGGAGATTCTGCTAGAAGAGCATGAAAAATTGTGGTGACTGGGTGAATTGGCAAAGCTCTAGGTGAACGTAGGTGAAGGGAAGCAAATGGGAGCTGTTTCTGGGCCAGTAGGTGAAATGAAAGCATAAGGTGGGACATTAAAGTTCTAAGTTAAATGTAGAATATGTAGGGGTCACCAAATCGAAAGCTGGTGACTGGAATTTTAATTAAAAGAGAAGGGAGCCTATGCCTACTTGCCCGAAGGCTTTCGGAACTGGTTCAAAGCCACCTCATCTCCTGCTCCCATACAACTGAAAGGTGGGAGAATAGTTGAGAAAGGAGAGTGAGGTGAAGAGTAATGTGAGAAAGGAGATGGGCTTAGAAGGTGAAAAATTCAAATCTTCAATACCGAATAGAATGATACAAGAAACGCCTTAGGATGATAAAAGAAACAGCTGTGGCCAAACGCAACGCGAACAAAGTGAGCGCAATCCATGCATTTGCGCGATTGTTTCTGAATAAAATTCCGGGTCTAGGAACGGATTGCCACGGACTGGATTGCCCCGGAACCGATTGCCACGGACTGGATTGCCACCGGAACAAATTGCCACCGGAACGGATTGCCACTGGACTGGATTGCCACCGGAACAGATTGCCACCAAATAAATGGCTGATGACAAGGACACCTCCCAAATGTTTAGGCCCCGCAAAATCAATTTCCATGGTTTTCTAAATAGATTTAAGCCAGGGAACCCTAATTAGTAGGATCCTAGTGGCGAAATTTTTGTAGGATTTTAGTGAATTTTAGTTTTTAAATTTAGCAAAAAAAATTTTTGTTGTAACACTGGAAATGATTTGGTAGACAAATATTTGCAAAAAGTTTTGAAAATTTTCTGCTTCCGATTTGCACCTCAATCAACAGTGTGGCATTGTTAAGCATAAAAAATTTGAGAATTTGAGAAAGAAAATTAGAGAATTTGTTAACCTTTCAATTCTCAACCAATGAGCTGATTATGTTGGACAATTGACCCATGTTTCAAACCCCATTTCGACAACCTCATTTTTTCAGAAGCCTCCCAAAAACGACTGCCTTACAAGATCAGTGGAATCGCACCTAAGGCCAAGGCCAAGGCTCCAAGCTCCGGCAGCTCTGGCAGCTCTACCGTCTAAAGCATTGCATCGATGTGGTTGGTGCAGGCATTCTCCCTTTAGCATGGATCGTACAAGGGGATAAAACAATTAAATTGATAAAAGTGTACAATCGATGTGGCAAACAAACCACCAGTACTTTTCACAATTGCCTCAATGTCAAGAGAACCAAATTTTTTAGTGGCAATCCGATCCGGTGGCAATCAAGTCCGTGGCAATCCAGTCCGGTGGCAATCCATTCCGGTGGCAATCCGATCCGGTGGCAATCTAGTCCGGTGGCAATCCGTTCCGGTGGCAATCCGTTCCAGTGGCAATCCAGTCCGTGGCAATCTGTTCCGGGGCAATCCAGTCCGTGGCAATCCGTTCCGCAACCCTAAAATTCCATTCTCCATCCTTCCCACACCCAGTCTTTGCGCTTCACAGTGGTAGAAGGGAAGGAAGAGAGGGCGAGCTTGATAGAAGAATGCCGTCCAGGCATCGTATTGACGACGACGGACGAATTCTCTGGGACAGCTACTCCTACATCCTGGAGTTCAAAGTGCGGCCGCTTGAAGAGGGCCAGGCGTACGAGCTGCCTTGCCGCTTCGCCACCCGCGCACCCGACGGACTCAGCCTCTCCTGGCGTCTCACCTCCCACCACCTCGCTGCCTCACCCGAGAACCTCAACCAACGACGCGGCGGCCTCAGCCCCACTCGGCCCCACCTCCGCTTTCAGCTCCAGCTGGCTGACAATCCCCTGCGCATCACCCTTTCCAAGCACGCCCTCACCCTCACCGACCTGGAGCTGTGGTCGGAAAAAACTGGTGTCTGCGACTGCTCTTCCGACGCCTTCTTTGAGGACAACAGCTTCTGCATGGAGGTACAGGGCGAAGGAATATTCTCCACGGCCTTGCGCGCCAAACTCACCCTCACCTTCAAGCGGGGCTGGGCTAGGGAACTTCTCCGTCCTCCAACACCCGCCAAGTATCTTAGGCCAGCCTTACGTCACCTGCAAAGCACAGTCCCCCACCCCCAATCTCCCTCAGGGGTAATTAGAAGAGTGAAATGTTGAAAGCAGGTGGAGGTGAAGAAGGCAGATGACGGAGAAGGGACGGAGCAGGAGTGGATGAAGGGGCGTTTGGAGCTGATTTGCGAGGGCGGTAAAGTGGTACGGGCCATTGCGGAACTCTTGGCCGCCCAATCCGCCTTTGTCCGCACCCAGGCCACAACTCACCTGCCGCATCCTCAGGTTCTTCAACTCCTCCAGAACATCCCCACCTACTACACATAGCACTTGGCAGGATCGTCTGGACCTCAGCACCTACAAGGCCGACGTGGTCATGATGATGGTGCAGGCGATCTACACGGACGAGATGCCCGAACGCCTCCACCAGTTCACATTTCCTCAGATGGTCCCCCTTCTTTCACCTTCACAACTGTCATTCTACTTGTCAACTGCCCAGTGTTTGTGTTGCAGGTCCCGCTCTTTCAGCTGCTGAAGCACCTTCTCCTAGACGACGAGTATCCGCTTTCGCGTCAACTTCAAGCGGTTTCTCTTTTTCGAGCGAAATCCCCAACTTCCGCCCCCAGACTAATGGCCAACTGACAGGCTGCGCTGAAGACGATGAAGGAGGATAGCTCGGTGGAGGAGCTGATGGAGATGTGGGAGACGGCGGAGCTCTTCGACCTCCCCATCCTTCTCAACGCCGCCAGCAATGCCCTCGTCGATCTGGCCGTGGAGGAGGGCTCACAAGCGGAGCTCATCTTCTCCGACAACGACCGCATCCCACCCCAGGCCAGACAGGCTCTGCAACAGCTCTACGCCGAGCGCTCCGCTGTCGGTGGGCCGATGCGTTTGAGCTAGCTGTTTTGGGCTTAAAATCCTATTTTGTTGATGCGATAAGCTCTGTCGATCCTCTATTTCATCCTAGTAGCCGTATTGCTTTGGCCCGTGCATCATTATATCGCGTACTATTTCTCTTAGTCTCTTCGGTTGTCCAGAGAGATTTCTTTGCTCTCTCTCATATGCTACATGTTAGAAACCTCCAAAGCTACATGTTAGTTGCTCATCAGTAGCGTTAAAACGAACGATAAGAAAACAGATTTTAACCCTCACTCTATTCGCATCTGCAAATTTAGTAGGCGGCAATGATTTGTTATAGTATGCACGCATTCATTTGCATTATTATTTTTTATTTATTAAGCATTTATTAAACATGAATGAAGTGATTGAAGCAAAAGAAAACTTTCATCTGTGCGCCTTACTGACCTGAATCAAGGATTGCGCATTTCTCCAACAAGCATTCATCCAATATTCACAAATCAACCAAACTCTTTCTGTTCTTGCAAATGAGCGGTTTGAAAAATTCTTTCCATTGTACAAAGTGTAGCAAAAGTTTCTCAGAAAAACGGTTCAATTTCTTCTATTTCCCATCTTCTGGTCACGAGCTACAGCTTTCAGAAACCTCGAGCGACACGGAAGGTCATGCGGGGCCAAAGTTGCCCGCCAGTCTGACAGCATTGCCACTCGCACCTGCTCTCTTTGCGGCAAGGTTCTCTTTCATCTAGAAGACCTCTTTGACTGACTTATTTAGTAGAGATAAAGGACTGTTTTTGGCCAAAAACTAGCGTTTGCATGAAATACGGCCTCGCGAAGCATTATGTTGAACAGGTCTTTCCCTTCCTCTCCCGTCTTCAGCGGCACCAACTGACGGTGCACGGAGGGGCCAAGGATCACTGCTGCCCGCACTGCTCTCGCGCCTTCGCCGAAGCCTCCCATCTCAGCAGACACATCGCTGCTCTCCACCCCTCCGGCAGCCCCACCATCTCCAGCTCTACACCACTCATTCGCAGCCATTGCAGAAGCAGTGGGGAGCTCTGGCTCTGTGTTTGCCTGCGAGGACTGCTCCTCTGCCTTTCCCTCCGCTTGGGAGCTGGCCCGGCATCGGAGGTCCAAGCACACCCTCAAAGTTACCCCTCCTGTCCCCTCTCATTCATTTTCACACGGCTTGGTTGACAGAAATTCTGCGAACTCTGCTTTCCCAAGGTGGAGTTCGGCAACCTGAAGTCCTGGCAGTCCCACCTAGACTATCACAAAGTCCGCTGGTCTCCTCTACCCTCCTAAGAACTGCAGTGCAAAAATGTCCAGGGCAAAAAGCCGCACCTCTGCCCTGTCTGCCTCACAGCCTTCAAGCAGCGTTGCGAGCTGCGCAACCACCGCGATGCCAAACATCAGCCTCGCCAGCTCTTCCACTGCCTTCTTTGCTCCAGCTCCTTTCCGCAGCAGACCCAGGCTCTTCACACCTTTGCTAGGGCAGACCTAAACTCTGCCTAAACACTCCAGGTGAAGCGGCACTTTCTGAAGGAGCACAGGCAGGAGGACTGCGACTTCCTGGACTGCGAATGCGGGGAGCGAGTGGCACCCTTGGCAGACTTCAAGGCACACCTTGCCCAACAACATCCTGGTTCCCCATTATCCACCCCATCCTTCAGCCATTCCTTTCCTGCAGGTGAGGAAGGGGCGCTGAGGCGATGCCAGTTCTGTCCAGCCGTCCACTTCTCCGCCACTGCTGCCCTGGATCACCAAAGCCGGCAGCATTTTGCTCGGTTACCTAGCCTATTTGGGCCAGGAATCGAGGTATAAAGGAGTGGAACTGAGCCAGGCGTGGGGTGGAAGAGAGTAGGGCGGCCGAGATGGAAGCGCCATTGGAGCTGGAGTTGGAAGTGAGCATTGCTTCGGACGCCGGCTCCAACGCTCTACGGCAGCTGAACTTGGAACCCTGTCTTCCGATCGCTCTACTCCGATCTTTTCCCTGCCTTCGAGGATTAACGGTGTCCGAATCTATCTCTATTCATTTAAAACTGGTGAAGTAATTGTTAGCTACGCCCAGCAGAGGAGGCGATCAGTGGAGGACAGCGATTGAAAATCAGACTCACGCTGGCCAAGCCCACTTCGCGCCTTAGTGACGGTGTTCGGGCACTGCTGAAGCAGCAGCCTTTGCACATTTCCTATCCCCCCAACTCTTTATTCAATGCATCTTCGCACCATTTAACTTCTGGAACATCTGGCTGATTCGCCTTATTGTTATTGTTGCAACTTGCAATGTGGTGTTTTGATATTTCTGATGTGTTTTAAAGTGTTCTAAAGTTTTACATTTTCAGAAGTTTTCGATATGCAGAAATTTCAGTAATGCGAAATGTTCAGAAATATGTTTTTCCTACAGCGGAAAGCCCGAAAGCCTAAGCTCCGAAAGCCAGAGGGCATGAGCGAAGCATTCATTTCTTAGGACCCGGCAGCATAAATATTTTTTACACACCTCAAAATGTTTACTTCTTTTTTTTGAAAATTTTCCTTAAATTGTTCGTGTTGTGCCCTCTCGTACACGTGGAGGATTGGCAGAGCAAGAGCTGTTTATCAAACGATAATCCTTATATGAGCAGCTACTAGAGCAGCTCGTGGTTAGAAAGTGGCAGACATGCGGAATGCCGACAAACGCCGACTACCTTTGAAGTATGCCAAACTGCTCAAGCACCACCACACGACAGCTCCACAACTCAACAGCCACAACCTACACCTCCCTCATGTCCGATGCTCCCTCCCATAGGCAGCCGTGTGTCCCGTTTGCAGACGGCTGAAGATGTTGCTGCTGGCCAGCGCAGCAGCAGCGGCTGAACGGCAGGCTGAGCGTGAGCAGCTCTTTCGCAAGGCCCGTCAGGCATTCCAGGCCAGTCGCCACTCCCAGCTGGCTGGGATTCTGAAGCAGGCTCCCTTTGCCTGGAGAGCTGGCATAGTAAGGCTTGTTCAGATTGCGCAGCAGAGCGATGAGCCGGACTGCGGGGAGCTGTTCTCGGTCATTGGGATGTACAAGGAGCTGGTGCGAGAGAAGAAGCGGTGCATGGATGACGAAGTGTTGGAAGAGGTTGACCGGCAGCGGAGTGCGGAGGAGATGGAGGAGCTGTGCCGGAGGTTCTGGCCTTTTGCCGCCCTGCTTTCCTGCACCTGCACAAGGCTTGTCCTCGCTGCTCCATGCGACGGCAGGTCTACTTCACAAGGCTCGTCTTCATCTAGTTCTCCTGTTCAGGAAAAAAGCCATTTGGACAACCATTCTTGGTTATACGATTACGATATATATGATTCTCTGATCCAGTGTTTTCTTTTAGTTGTTTTTTTTGCTTGCACTTAAAACAGCTTAAGCAGGGAAACAGGCACAAAGTGGCCAGCTTTTTGTCAGGAACTTTGACGGACAATAGTGTAGATTTCCAGATATCTGCCAACCGGTTCTCCGCAGACTTTCCCTCCCAATGGCTCATGGTCATGTCTCCCCCTCAGGTCCAGAGGGGACTTTTGGTACTATCTGGGGGAGGTGGGGTCGGGCGAGGAGCAAGCAGGGTCCATCGCCGCCGCTCAGGAGGCCTACGCGTCTGCCACCGGCCTTGTCCAACAGCTCCACCCTGCTCACCCATCCAGTCTCAGTGTGGCCATCAGTCGGGCCCTTCTTCTCGTCAACCGTCTCCAGGACCCGGACACTGCCTGCAGCCTCATTCGGAAGACTCTCGCCAGCGCCAGCTGGGGTCGGGCGAGGAGCAAGCAGGGTCCATCGCCGCCGCTCAGGAGGCCTACGCGTCTGCCACCGGCCTTGTCCAACAGCTCCACCCTGCTCACCCATCCAGTCTCAGTGTGGCCATCAGTCGGGCCCTTCTTCTCGTCAACCGTCTCCAGGACCCGGACACTGCCTGCAGCCTCATTCGGAAGACTCTCGCCAGCGCCAGCTGGGGTCGGGCGAGGAGCAAGCAGGGTCCATCGCCGCCGCTCAGGAGGCCTACGCGTCTGCCACCGGCCTTGTCCAACAGCTCCACCCTGCTCACCCATCCAGTCTCAGTGTGGCCATCAGTCGGGCCCTTCTTCTCGTCAACCGTCTCCAGGACCCGGACACTGCCTGCAGCCTCATTCGGAAGACTCTCGCCAGCGCCAGCTGGGGTCGGGCGAGGAGCAAGCAGGGTCCATCGCCGCCGCTCAGGAGGCCTACGCGTCTGCCACCGGCCTTGTCCAACAGCTCCACCCTGCTCACCCATCCAGTCTCAGTGTGGCCATCAGTCGGGCCCTTCTTCTCGTCAACCGTCTCCAGGACCCGGACACTGCCTGCAGCCTCATTCGGAAGACTCTCGCCAGCGCCAGCTGGGGTCGGGCGAGGAGCAAGCAGGGTCCATCGCCGCCGCTCAGGAGGCCTACGCGTCTGCCACCGGCCTTGTCCAACAGCTCCACCCTGCTCACCCATCCAGTCTCAGTGTGGCCATCAGTCGGGCCCTTCTTCTCGTCAACCGTCTCCAGGACCCGGACACTGCCTGCAGCCTCATTCGGAAGACTCTCGCCAGCGCCAGCTGGGGTCGGGCGAGGAGCAAGCAGGGTCCATCGCCGCCGCTCAGGAGGCCTACGCGTCTGCCACCGGCCTTGTCCAACAGCTCCACCCTGCTCACCCATCCAGTCTCAGTGTGGCCATCAGTCGGGCCCTTCTTCTCGTCAACCGTCTCCAGGACCCGGACACTGCCTGCAGCCTCATTCGGAAGACTCTCGCCAGCGCCAGCTGGGGTCGGGCGAGGAGCAAGCAGGGTCCATCGCCGCCGCTCAGGAGGCCTACGCGTCTGCCACCGGCCTTGTCCAACAGCTCCACCCTGCTCACCCATCCAGTCTCAGTGTGGCCATCAGTCGGGCCCTTCTTCTCGTCAACCGTCTCCAGGACCCGGACACTGCCTGCAGCCTCATTCGGAAGACTCTCGCCAGCGCCAGCTGGGGTCGGGCGAGGAGCAAGCAGGGTCCATCGCCGCCGCTCAGGAGGCCTACGCGTCTGCCACCGGCCTTGTCCAACAGCTCCACCCTGCTCACCCATCCAGTCTCAGTGTGGCCATCAGTCGGGCCCTTCTTCTCATCAACCGTCTCCAGGACCCGGACACTGCCTGCAGCCTCATTCGGAAGACTCTCGCCAGCGCCAGCTGGGGTCGGGCGAGGAGCAAGCAGGGTCCATCGCCGCCGCTCAGGAGGCCTACGCGTCTGCCACCGGCCTTGTCCAACAGCTCCACCCTGCTCACCCATCCAGTCTCAGTGTGGCCATCAGTCGGGCCCTTCTTCTCGTCAACCGTCTCCAGGACCCGGACACTGCCTGCAGCCTCATTCGGAAGACTCTCGCCAGCGCCAGCTGGGGTCGGGCGAGGAGCAAGCAGGGTCCATCGCCGCCGCTCAGGAGGCCTACGCGTCTGCCACCGGCCTTGTCCAACAGCTCCACCCTGCTCACCCATCCAGTCTCAGTGTGGCCATCAGTCGGGCCCTTCTTCTCGTCAACCGTCTCCAGGACCCGGACACTGCCTGCAGCCTCATTCGGAAGACTCTCGCCAGCGCCAGCTGGGGTCGGGCGAGGAGCAAGCAGGGTCCATCGCCGCCGCTCAGGAGGCCTACGCGTCTGCCACCGGCCTTGTCCAACAGCTCCACCCTGCTCACCCATCCAGTCTCAGTGTGGCCATCAGTCGGGCCCTTCTTCTCGTCAACCGTCTCCAGGACCCGGACACTGCCTGCAGCCTCATTCGGAAGACTCTCGCCAGCGCCAGCTGGGGTCGGGCGAGGAGCAAGCAGGGTCCATCGCCGCCGCTCAGGAGGCCTACGCGTCTGCCACCGGCCTTGTCCAACAGCTCCACCCTGCTCACCCATCCAGTCTCAGTGTGGCCATCAGTCGGGCCCTTCTTCTCGTCAACCGTCTCCAGGACCCGGACACTGCCTGCAGCCTCATTCGGAAGACTCTCGCCAGCGCCAGCTGGGGTCGGGCGAGGAGCAAGCAGGGTCCATCGCCGCTGCTCAGGAGGCCTACGCGTCTGCCACCGGCCTTGTCCAACAGCTCCACCCTGCTCACCCATCCAGTCTCAGTGTGGCCATCAGTCGGGCCCTTCTTCTCGTCAACCGTCTCCAGGACCCGGACACTGCCTGCAGCCTCATTCGGAAGACTCTCGCCAGCGCCAGCTGGGGTCGGGCGAGGAGCAAGCAGGGTCCATCGCCGCCGCTCAGGAGGCCTACGCGTCTGCCACCGGCCTTGTCCAACAGCTCCACCCTGCTCACCCATCCAGTCTCAGTGTGGCCATCAGTCGGGCCCTTCTTCTCGTCAACCGTCTCCAGGACCCGGACACTACCTGCGGCCTCATTCGGAAGACTCTCGCCAGCGCCAGCTGGGGTCGGGCGAGGAGCAGCTGGTCCTCGCCGCCGCTCGGGGCCTCGCGTCTGCCCCGGCCTTTCCAACAGCTCCGCCCTGCGCCGTCCCGTTGTGGCCTCAGTCGGGCCCTTCTTCTCGTCCCGTCTCCGGCCCGGCCTGCCTGCAGCCTCATTGGGAAGACTCTCGCCGCGCCGCTAGGGTCGGGCACGAGGGGCGAGCAGGGTCGATCGCCCGCCGCTCAGGAGGCCTACGCGTTTGCACCGGCCTTGTCCAACAGCTCCACCCTGCTCACCCATCCAGTCTCAGTGTGGCCATCAGTCGGGCCCTTCTTCTCGTCAACCGTCTCCAGGACCCGGACACTGCCTGCAGCCTCATTCGGAAGACTCTCGCCAGCGCCAGCTGGGGTCGGGCGAGGAGCAAGCAGGGTCCATCGCCGCCGCTCAGGAGGCCTACGCGTCTGCCACCGGCCTTGTCCAACAGCTCCACCCTGCTCACCCATCCAGTCTCAGTGTGGCCATCAGTCGGGCCCTTCTTCTCGTCAACCGTCTCCAGGACCCGGACACTGCCTGCAGCCTCATTCGGAAGACTCTCGCCAGCGCCAGCTGGGGTCGGGCGAGGAGCAAGCAGGGTCCATCGCCGCCGCTCAGGAGGCCTACGCGTCTGCCACCGGCCTTGTCCAACAGCTCCACCCTGCTCACCCATCCAGTCTCAGTGTGGCCATCAGTCGGGCCCTTCTTCTCGTCAACCGTCTCCAGGACCCGGACACTGCCTGCAGCCTCATTCGGAAGACTCTCGCCAGCGCCAGCTGGGGTCGGGCGAGGAGCAAGCAGGGTCCATCGCCGCCGCTCAGGAGGCCTACGCGTCTGCCACCGGCCTTGTCCAACAGCTCCACCCTGCTCACCCATCCAGTCTCAGTGTGGCCATCAGTCGGGCCCTTCTTCTCGTCAACCGTCTCCAGGACCCGGACACTGCCTGCAGCCACATTCGGAAGACTCTCGCCAGCGCCAGCTGGGGTCGGGCGAGGAGCAAGCAGGGTCCATCCGCCGCTCAGGAGGCCTACGCGTCTGCCACCGGCCTTGTCCAACAGCTCCACCCTGCTCACCCATCCTGTCAGTGTGGCCATCAGTCGGGCCCTTCTTCTCGTCAACCGTCTCCAGGACCCGGACACTGCCTGCAGCCTCATTCGGAAGACTCTCGCCAGCGCCAGCTGGGGTCGGCGAGGCGCAAGCAGGGTCCTTCGCCGCCGCTCTGGAGGCCTACGCGTCTGCCTCCGGCCTTGTCCTACAGCTCCACCTGCTCACCCATCCAGTATCAGTGTGGCCTTCTGTCGGGCCCTTCTTCTCGTCGATCATCTTCCAGACCCGGACACTGCCTGCAGCCTCCGTCGGAAGACTCTCGCCAGCGCCAGCTGGGGTCGGGCGAGGAGCAAGCAGGGTCCATCGCCGCCGCTCAGGAGGCCTACGCGTCTGCCACCGGCCTTGTCCAACAGCTCCACCCTGCTCACCCATCCAGTCTCAGTGTGGCCATCAGTCGGGCCCTTCTTCTCGTCAACCGTCTCCAGGACCCGGACACTGCCTGCAGCCTCATTCGGAAGACTCTCGCTAGCGCCAGCTGGGGTCGGGCGAGGAGCAAGCAGGGTCCATCGCCGCCGCTCAGGAGGCCTACGCGTCTGCCACCGGCCTTGTCCAACAGCTCCACCCTGCTCACCCATCCAGTCTCAGTGTGGCCATCAGTGGGGCCCTTCTTCTCGTCAACCGTCTCCAGGACCGGACACTGCCTGCAGCCTCATTCGGAAGACTCTCGCCAGCGCCAGCTGGGGTCGGGCGAGGAGCAAGCAGGGTCCATCGCCGCCGCTCAGGAGGCCTACGCGTCTGCCACCGGCCTTGTCCAACAGCTCCACCCTGCTCACCCATCCAGTCTCAGTGTGGCCATCAGTCGGGCCCTTCTTCTCGTCAACCGTCTCCAGGACCCGGACACTGCCTGCAGCCTCATTCGGAAGAACTCGCCAGCGCCAGCTGGGGTCGGGCGAGGAGCAAGCAGGGTCCATCGCCGCCGCTCAGGAGGCCTACGCGTCTGCCACCGGCCTTGTCCAACAGCTCCACCCTGCTCACCCATCCAGTCTCGAGTGTGGCCATCAGTCGGGCCCTTCTTCTCGTCAACCGTCTCCAGGACCCGGACACTGCCTGCAGCCTCATTCGGAAGACTCTCGCCAGCGCCAGCTGGGGTCGGGCGAGGAGCAAGCAGGGTCCATCGCCGCCGCTCAGGAGGCCTACGCGTCTGCCACCGGCCTTGTCCAACAGCTCCACCCTGCTCACCCATCCAGTCTCAGTGTGGCCATCAGTCGGGCCCTTCTTCTCGTCAACCGTCTCCAGGACCCGGACACTGCCTGCAGCCTCATTCGGAAGACTCTCGCCAGCGCCAGCTGGGGTCGGGCGAGGAGCAAGCAGGGTCCATCGCCGCCGCTCAGGAGGCCTACGCGTCTGCCACCGGCCTTGTCCAACAGCTCCACCCTGCTCACCCATCCAGTCTCAGTGTGGCCATCAGTCGGGCCCTTCTTCTCGTCAACCGTCTCCAGGACCCGGACACTGCCTGCAGCCTCATTCGGGAAGACTCTCGCCAGCGCCAGCTGGGGTCGGGCGAGGAGCAAGCAGGGTCCATCGCCGCCGCTCAGGAGGCCTACGCGTCTGCCACCGGCCTTGTCCAACAGCTCCACCCTGCTCACCCATCAGCAGTCTCAGTGTGGCCATCAGTCGGGCCCTTCTTCTCGTCAACCGTCTCCAGGACCCGGACACTGCCTGCAGCCTCATTCGGAAGACTCTCGCCAGCGCCAGCTGGGGTCGGGCGAGGAGCAAGCAGGGTCCATCGCCCGCCGCTCAGGAGGCCTACGCGTCTGCCACCGGCCTTGTCCAACAGCTCCACCCTGCTCACCCATCCAGTCTCAGTGTGGCCATCAGTCGGGCCCTTCTTCTCGTCAACCGTCTCCAGGACCCGGACACTGCCTGCAGCCTCATTCGGAAGATTCTCGCCAGCGCCAGCTGGGGTGGGCGAGGAGCAAGCAGGTCCATCGCCGCCGCTCAGGAGGCCTACGCGTCTGCCACCGGCCTTGTCCAACAGCTCCACCCTGCTCACCCATCCAGTCTCAGTGTGGCCATCAGTCGGGCCCTTCTTCTCGTCAACCGTCTCCAGGACCCGGACACTGCCTGCAGCCTCATTCGGAAGACTCTCGCCAGCGCCAGCTGGGGTCGGGCGAGGAGCAAGCAGGGTCCATCGCCGCCGCTCAGGAGGCCTACGCGTCTGCCACCGGCCTTGTCCAACAGCTCCA